>SNQJ01S0086384.1:14147-31421 GCA_010110895.2 Picea sitchensis | reverse complement strand
TTTCTTCAAATATTATATCAATGTAGAATTATTATCCAATAATAAGCAATAAGAAATAAACAATCACACACATTACGTGGAAACCCAAATCGGGAGAAAACCACGTAATGCTTTTTCTTATATGTCTTGAAGAATTACATTCATTAGAAGCACCAACTTCCTTTGTTTTCCAGCTGCAACTAGAAGGAGGCTCCAACCCCCTTCTTTCTTAGGCTACAACCTGAGGGAAGCTCCAATTCCCCAATTCTCTAGCTACAACCCCCTATGTTCTCCAGCTACAACCCCCTATGTTCTCCGGCTACAACCAAAAGGTGGCTACAACCACCTGTCCTTGCCCCGTCCAACCGCCCTGATGTATAAGTAGAATGATGGAACCACTACCACACTATCATTGTGAGAAATTCCACTGTAAACCTATACCAATAAATTTTAACCATGCATCAACCTGTAGCTCAACCTGTAATCAACCTGTACCATAAACAAGTGCATCAACCATGCACCAACATGTACCAAACAACCTATAATCAACCTGTACCATAAACAACTATATCCAAATATTATTTGTAGCTATGTAATAGACTTTTTGTATATAACTACATTCCTACAAACCTTCCTTAACTTTAACAACAAGATACTATCATTTTCATCAAACTTTTCTTTAGTCTCACAAGACTAGTTTTGGATTAGTCAACAACACTAACTTGAAATAATCATAACTTTGTACCTGTAATGAATAAAGATATGCAACTGATATACAATGTTATTTAGTGTGTTTTTTTCAATTCCACCAGATTTCACTACTTGGAACCTCTCATAAAAGGAGTTATAGCAAAAATGGCACACCTTGCTAAATTCTAGCTTATTCTAGAGAGCGACCTTGTAGAGCGTGCTCCGCACTAAATATTTGTTGAATTGATTTGAAACTATTACAAAACATACTAAAGAATGTAACCTAACCAAAACATTTGGTCTCACTAAATTTGGATATTTTAGGAAGCAGTTATGACATTGTTACCCGAAACACTTGTTTTTTACTAGTTTCGGGACTAGCCACAAACCCTATTTTCCACGGAGTGTAACTCCCAAAATAAAATGACCCACAAGATGGATTTTTTACCACAGATATTTGGGTATGTTTTCTCAATGTAATAGTAATCTCCTAGTCTGAATTATTATAGAAAAAATTTTATAGCGAAAATGGTGAGATGACCTGTAAATAACATACCTTAGAAAGCACCCTCAAAAGAATTTATCCTTCCTTGCATTCCAGCCTTCTTTTCTTCACTTTACTCAGAAATTCGGCTTATATATCTTTTGGTTACCTAAGAAACCTATAGGTATGCAATATTCTCAAGTTTGTTTAAAAGGAGAGAGCCTTTCCTCTTATTTATACTCTCCAAGTAGCTTCCTTAAAAACATCTTCTAGGTCACTTGGCCAACTTTCTTTATTTTAGAGTTAACCCACTTCTAATTTATCCATTAAATTTATTATTGAAATAAATTATTTTGTATTCAATTTGAATTATAATACACTCATCACTTCACTTTATTATTTACCTTTCAAAATCTCTTCAACCACTTTGACTACTTTGACCTTTTGGGGCTTCTAGATGACATATTAGGGTCCTCCAACTTCGTAAGGCCATAACTCTCAAACCGCGAGGAGTTATGTGGAGTTCCACATACCAACAGAAATGGAATGACATGTACTATCCATATATAATAGTATTACCTTCAAATATATTTAAAATCATACCTTTATCCATCAAACAAATTTGGGTCCATTACCCAAACCCGGGGTCTCCAACTTCACATGGTCATAACTCTCTAACCGTGAGGAGTTATGTGACGTTCCACATACCACCAGAAATGGAATGAAATGTACTATACATATAGAGTAATATTACCTTCAAATATATGAAAACTCATACCATTATACATGAAACAACCTTTGGTCCATTACCCAAACCTTTGTGCTACCGGAATTCGCTACCAGACTTTTTTCAAGGGTTGATATCAATGACAACCAACCTTAATCAACAATATCTTCAATAAAATTCAAAGATGATCCATAAATCCTTGATGTGTTGTGAGAGTTTTTGGAACGAGTGATGAGGTCATCAAAATAGGTAAGAATAATGTGAGCCATATCATGAAAGGTATATGTCATGGCGTGTTGGAAGGTGGCTCCAACATTTTTGAGTCCAAAGGGCATGACTCCATATGAAAATGTCCCCTAGGGGGTTGTGAATGCGGTTTTGTACTGATCTGCATAGCGTATTTGAATTTGTTTATAATGAGAAAATCCATCCATGAGTGAAAGGACTTTGTGACCTGCACACGTATCAATCACTTGGTCGATGAATGGGGTAGGAAAGCTGTCTTTGGAACAAGCTTGATTGAGGTCGTGAAAATCGATGCACACCCTAATAGTACCCTATTTTTTGTTGACAGGAACTAAGTTATAAACCCATGATGAGTAGGCTATTGGGTATATAAAGCTAGCGACATGCAGTTTATCGATTTCGGATTTGATGGCCAAGGTTTTGGAAGGGTGAAGTGGTCGTTGCTTTTGGTGGATGGGCAAAATATCAGGCCATGCGTTATTGTGGTGTTCTATGATGGCCAGGTCTAATCCAGGCATCTCAATGTAAGACCAGGTGAAGATTTCCTGGAATTATTCGAAAAAAGGGCCTTATATGCTATGATTTTTTCAGGAGATAATGTAGCGTCAGGGTGTTTTCTTCCATGACATTGGGTTTGATGGAGATTTCAATTTTAATCATGGGGGAGATATTTTCCATATTACCATATTGACTAGTCCACATGGCCAGGGGGAATGAATTCCTTAGCTTCAATGGCACAAAAAGTGGTGCCTGAGGGTGGCTAAAAGGCGTTGTGAGACACAAAAAAGGATTGGTGGTGAAAGGAATCCCATGGGTAATATGATGTGCATAGAACTTCTAGAATGTCTTCATCAGACCGAAAGATGAAGGAGTGCAAGGAATCAGTAACAAGTGAGATCGAGGTGTTGATATTTGTGGGAATAATGGGTGAGGTGTCTATGGACGGAGGTTGGGTTGAGGATTGGATATCATCATTTGAATCTGAGGTGGATGGACCTATGGGAGGAGAAAGAGAACCTTCACTAGACGTCATGAACCAAATATCCATATACGAGTTGGATGTAGGATGGTATGGGGGATGGGGAATCTCATAAACATGTGTTATAGAGGATTTTGGGGGGTTTGGTGGAAAGTCAACGCATCGTGGTGGAATGGGTATGGCTAGTTGGGTCAAAGGAAGGAGGTTGGGCCTTGGAGGGGGTATGATGTGACTGCTAGGAGGGGGATTGTTGACAACATGGTCCATCATGGTTTGCATTTGTGGTGTAATGGGTGATATGGAATCCCTCTAGTGTGCCCATCTCTCGATGATGAGTGGGAATATATATGTATAATGGTCCATATGGTAACATAATGCATAGAGGCATCACAAACCTTCATTTAATGATGTGGAGACATAATAAATGGTTTGTGTGTTAGTGATGGTGTGGGTAGGTTGAGAGGGTTCTAGTAGTGGTGTTTGTCATATTTCTCTTAGAGTCTCCTGATAGGTAGGGTTGGCTGGGAAATGATGTGTGTAATGACAATACTCCCTACATAGGGTGCATGCATGGTTAGTAAGTAGGACTTTCATCTTTGTGGAAGAGGATCCTAATGGGGATGGTTGCACTGTGGGGGTAGGGAGTAGGGGTGCTCGTTTGGTTGTTGGATTAATGAGAGGGGGGGTGAATCAGTAATAGTTATTTTTAATCCTTTTTAACCATGCTATATATAAGTGTTTTTAAATTTATGATCAGTTTACCAATAAAATTTAGTAAGTGCAGAATAAATAAACCATGAACAATGAGCAATCATACACATACACAATACACTAGTATTTTTATGTGGAAACCCAATGCGGGAGAAAACCACAAAATGATTTTTATTATATGTCTTTAAGAAGTACATTCATTGGAAGCACCAACTTCCTTTATTCTCTAGATCCAACTGGAAGGAGGTTCCAACCCCCTAGATTATGAGGCTAGAACCCAAGGGAAGCTCCAACTCCCCAATTCTCTAGCTCCAACTAGAAGGAGGCTAAAACCCCTTTGTTCTTCGGCTACAACTGGAAGGTGGCTACAACCACCTATCCTTGCCCTGTCCAACCAACATAAAATATAAATTCCAAATGTAGACAACCTGTCACTGTCACTAAATCAAATCTATCACTGTCATAATTGTCACTAAGAACCTGTCACAATCTGTACCAATATTCTTCAAATATTTTCTACAGATCCTCGACCTGTCTGTCCTACAACATGCAGATATTTGTACCTCTCTTTACTGTAACTCATGGATGTCCGTGGCTCTCTTTTATGAAACTCGCAAACTACTACAAAACTTTCCCTATTTTCACTGGCATTGTCTCTGTTTATGTCAAACTGTTACTGTAAAGCCTGATACTGAGAACCTATCATTGTAATCTATCAACCAACCAGATATGATGTCATATAACTCATATCAATGACTCAAGTATGTTTAGAACAAACCATGTACTAGGATCACAAGTATGTCTCACTCATCATGTGTCATATATGAAACCCTCACATTAACCATACATAAAACCCTCACTATTATGCAATCACAAACTAGATTGATAACAATATGTCTCAACCATAAATGCTCAACCATACTCCAAATAACACAAGATATGTCTTAACAAGATGCCCAATGAAGTGTCCCAACAAAAAACAACCAATACAGTAGCAATGTATCTCTGTAGATTTGTCTTATATAGAATATACCATACAACCAATAGTCCCTCAAGGGATAAAGCTCAATCTCCCATGGCCATGCCCCAAGCATTCACCAAAGACTTACTTTAGACAATCATATAACATACATTTTGTTACTGTAGATAGCTCTGATGTAAATTCTCACTGTTATACCTTCATGTAGCCTCTTATCAGCTCTACAACGTGTCACTAATGATGGATTTGATCTTCCTTTTCTTCATCTTTGACAATAGACCCGTGCCCTGTCTTTAGTAAACTTGTGGATGTCCGTGCTTTGTGCCACTGTGGCCCGCAGATGTCTATGTCCTTCTAATTCTGCAACCCATGGATATCTTCAGTAAAACCATGATTCAGTAACCACAGTCTCAACCCTTTGACACCTGCAACTTCTCACTTCGCTGAACGTCACTACTTCAGACTCATTGCTTTAGATTTTTCAATAATGTCTGCCCATAAAGTTTCACAAAAGAGATATTCAATGTGATCAATAGGTGCTAATGGGAGACCCTTTCTCTCTTATTTATACTTTCCAAGTAGCTTCCTTTAGGGGTCATCTTCTAACTTTTTTACCCAATTTCCCTATTTTAGGGCTAACCCACTTTCAACTACTTTACCCACTTGCAACCACTTTATCCATAATTAGTAAACTCACCACTTCTTGTTGCAACTAATTTATTTTTAATTATTTACTTATTGCAACAACCTTACCCATGATTAACTCCTAGTTACAATCACTTTGAATAGTAAACTTCTTCTAGGAGCTTCTAGAATAATTGAATTCTTGACCTTATAGGGGCTTCTAGATAACTCATGAGGGTTCTCCAACTTCACTAAGCCATATCTCCTTAACCGTGAGGAACTATGTGACATACCATATATCACCAGAAACAAAACGAGATGTACTATTCATCTATGACAGTTTTACCTGGAAATTCATTGATCTTCATGTATTTATTCCTCATACAAACTCTAGATCCTTAACCATGCCTCTGGGGCTTCCATAATTTTATACCAGACTTGCTTCAAGGGTTGACATCAATGAAAACCAACCCAATTAATAAACAATGTCCCCCTTTGACATTGATGGAAACAATATGATGCAATACTGAAGTCATAGCTCTCATGCTCCTCCCGTGACCATCGCTCCCCCTGGAATCATGCCTCTCTTCTTTTTCTCCATGCATATGATTAATCTCTCCCCCTTTGAAATCAATGACAAAGGGAACTTCCCTTCAGGGCTACTCCCCCTGACTGAACTCTCCTTGGTTTTTCTCCTCTTATCTAAACTATCCTGTGTCCTCTTCATGGTGCTTCTTTGTGTAAATCTATTACATATAAGAAAAGAATTCAAAATTCATTATGGGACAAAATATACTTCGAGTTTCTGGTGAAGATATTTAAAAGCTTCTCATGGAAGTGGTTTTGTAAAGATATCTACAATATGGTCTTTTGTCCCAACATACTCAACTCTAATGTTCTTCTCTGCAACTTGTTCCCGTATAAAATGAAACTTGATCGAAATGTGCTTCATCTTGGAGTGCATCACTGGATTCTTTGAGATACTGATGACACTTGTGTTATCACAAAATATTGGAATGGGATCATCATACTCAACCTATATATATTTCGATGTTCGTTTCATCCATAGGACCTGTGTACAACATGCTACTACTGCAATATACTCTGCTTCGGTTGTAGATAATGATACTGATGACTGTTTCTTTCTTATCCAAGATACCAAACACTCACCCAAGTAAAAATCTATTCCACTTGTACTTTTTCAATCATCAATGCAACCTGCCCAATATGCATCTATGTAGGAAACAAGTGATAGATCCTTCCTTTTTGGATACAATAATCCAAACTCTTTTGCACCCTTGACATATCTGAATATCCTCTTTACTGCCAAAACATGTAATTCCTTTGGTGCTTATTGAAATCGTGCCACTTGTCCAACATCCTGCATCACATCTGGTCTTGAGGTTGTCACATAAAGTAAGCTACCAATCATTGACCTGTACTATGTCTGATCTATATCCTTTGAATCATCATCTTTACTTAACTTTCAACTAGTTTGCATAGGAGTACTGACTCGTTTGCAATATTCCATTCTGGACCACTTTAGCATTTCTATGATATACTTGGTTTGAGAGATAAAAATTCCTTGGTTTCTTTGACACATCTTAAGACCCAAAAATAAAGATAATTCTCCAATGAAATTTCGAACTCATTTTTCATATCCTTTTCAAATTTCCATCTCATCCTATCATCATCACTTCCAAATATAATATCATCAACATAAACTTCAATTAACAAAATACTATCTTGATTTACCTTGATGTAGAGGTTGTTGTCTACATTCCCTTTTCTGAACCCTTTCTGATGTAAGTATTTGTCCATTCTAGAATACCATGCTCTAGGGCCCTATTTGAGACCATACAAGGCCTTCCTAAACTTGTAAACATAATTTTCATTCTCTGACAACTGAAATACTTCTAGTTGTTCGATGTAGACTTATTCCTCTAGATCCCCTTTTATGAAAGATGATTTCACATCCATTTGATACACTTTAATATTCTTAGAGCATGCATAATCTAGGATCAATCTAATTGCTTCCATTCTTGCAACTAGGGAAAATGTTTCTTCAAATTCTATACCTTCAACCTAAGTGTATCCTTTACATACCTGTCTTTCTTTGTTTCTGGTAACATGTCCATATTATTTCAATTTGTTTATGAAGACCCACTTTGTACCAATCACATTCTTGTTCCTTGGCCTTGGAACCAGTTCCCAAGTGTCATTCTTCTCTATATGATCTAAATCTTCATCCATGGATTTGATCCAGAATTCATCCTTGCTGGCTTCTTCAAAACTTCTTGGCTCAATTGTGGATAATAGTGATAGGTACAGTTTCTCTGGTGAACGAATTCTTATTCTAGTTTCAACGCCTGCATATTTATTTTCGATAATATGACCTGATGGATGATTCTTCTATATTCATATGCTAGGTGTCTGTTGGACCTTGGTTAGATAAGGAACTGAATATTAAGGAATAAAGGTGAAGTATGAACTGCACGGAAGGCACATAGACCGAGTATGGGTCGAAGTGGTCAAAGAAGAAGAAAAGAAGGAGCGAAGTAAAGGAAAGCGAGTCGTTGAATGAGAAGATTGAGGAAGATGGATCAACAAGGAATATGGATCGTGGACAACTCAACAAGCAGAAAAGACATCAATGAGTGCTTTGGAGCACCTCGCAGAAAAGAAGGAAGGAGAGGTTGGAGAAGCCTTGAAAATGCGGCTTGTGTGGGACCTAGGGTTTTAACACCTAGGGTTTTGGCATTTAGGGTTTTGACACTTAGGATTTGGTCTAAAATTGTCTGAGAGTCATTGTAATGTATAAATAAAGGTAAAAAAGAGTCGGGAGGGTTGGTGAAGGATTGTGATTACTGTTGTTGTGAGAGAGAAGTATTGTGTTGTAAGAGCATTCTTATATTTTGGATATTTAGCTGGGTGCGAAGATCAACCCTGCAGCTGGGTGCGTAGGGAGGGGAGATAGAGAAGGGAGAAAGAGAAAGAGATATGCAATCCAGTGCACATATAAAACTGTATGTTTCCATTTAATATATCAAGAAACACAGTTCTGTGGACGTGGCCCTAGGGAGAGGGTGAACCATGTAAATATTGTGTCTCTGTGGTTGATGTTGTGTTCTTTGCCTTCTATTATACTGTTATTTCATCATTGTGTTAGATTTGAGATATAACTTGTGAGGTAAGCTTAAGAGTGGTAAATAATATCTAGTTTGATGTGTGTTATTGTTCTGGATCCACTTTGCATTTCTTCTGGTTGTAGACACATGTGTCCTACAACCCCCCTATTGCTACCTCGGGTGAGACTGCATCTACTCTGCAGGTGTTGCCGAAAGGGCCAATAGTTAGGGCTTGTTGGTGCGCTGTTAGTGTTGAACCTTGGGTCTACCCCTATGCTAACAAATGGTTCCGTTGCCGGGACTAGAATCTTCTTGAGGGAATTTCAAGGTGGTTTCCATCGAAGAAAGAGATTCAAAAGTGGATAGAAGAACAAGATAGAGACTTTGCAGAAGCTCAGAACAAAAACCATAACATTATTACAGAGGATTGGTTGGGATGGTATATCTTACTGATATACACAAAATTTTCTTTGGAGGAATTCAAAAGGAGTTATACAAGTGGTTAACCAGATTAGCAGATACCCAGTTTGAAATCAGACCTAGACCACTTGTGGTTTGGACATCGACACTGATCAAGAAGGTCAAGAGAGTTGATAACACCATGTCAAGAGTAGTAGACCACTGGTTTGATAGCACTATTGGAGGGTACATTACTGAGTTTTCTATTGACATAGTAGAGTCATATAACCAAAGAGAGAGGTATTTCTTTAAGGGACCTAGGGGAAAATTTTTACACTTTTTGAAGTTGAAAATCAAGATGCTATTGCATGAGAAGAACATATTGAAGATATAGTAATCAATCGGATTGAAAAGATAATGTTCAAGAAATCACACAGTGACAATGACATAGAGGTTGGACATATGCGCAGTGGGAGAGAACTCAGAGAAGTTCCTCTTATGGACTTGTTTGAGAAGAATCATGAACCACTGGCACAAGATGAAGGGTTCTACAGTAGAGAAGAAAAGAGTTGTTGAACGAGGAATATTCAGAGTCCTCTAGGGTAGAGGAGAGGAAGACTGAAGAACCTCACCAAGAATAATCAGTAACTTCAGGGACTGCGCCTACCATTGAAGTAAGTACAACTACTTCCCCTTTTGTTTTAGCAGCATTAAGTAACTAGAGTAGTCAGAGCACTAAGAGCACTATTACCAACAGTTCAATACATACTCAGTCAAGAAACCTAAGAAGATCTATGGCAGATGAAATGAGGTTACCTATATTTAGAGGAGATGGATCTGAAGATCCTGATAAACACTGGTTTTTATGCAAAGTTGTATGGAGTATTAAGAAAGTTAATGACGAATCTATTAAGAGAGCCTGATTTAGTACTACCTTGAGAGAACGTGCACTGAGATGGTACATGAAGTTTGTTAAAGGAGTTTCACAACCTAAATCGTTGAAAGATATCAAGACTGTGTTGAGTGCAGGATTCAAGAAACCCAAGTCAGAGTCGTAGTGCATTACAGAGCTAAAATAAATCAAGCAGAGAGTAGCTGAACCTGTGTGGGAATTTGACTAGAGGTTTAAGACCTTGATAGGCCGTTTGAGTTTTTAGATTCTAGACGAGCAAAATAAGGAATGGTTCATTGCTACCCTCTTACCACACATCAGAGTTCCTATGATGCAGTAGAAGGTCACTTCACAGGCTGAGGCAATGGAGATCACCATGAAACTAGAATCAACCCCTATGGGAGAATCCAACTTAGGTATGAGTCAAATTTTGAGTCAACTAACTAGCTTATATTTGAAAGTTGAGGATATGAAGAAAGAAAATGGAAAATATAAAAGAGAAGACATATGGTGTATCAAATGTAAATCAGAAGGCCATGATAAGGAGCACTGTCCCCTTTTTAATGAGTACTTGGCCTCTAGAGCTCCGAGCCCTTTGAAGCAGGTTACTCAACCCTGGTGCGAGGTATGTAGAAATAGACATCGCCCTGGTGAATGTTATTACATGCAAAAATATGTTCAGACACCTACAAACATTTATTGTACATTTTGTAAATATCTGGGGTATGATGAGAAAGACTGTAGGGCTTATGACCTCTTGAATGAAAGGTCAAGAGACACATATAGGATTTAAGAAGAGATGCAACATGAGGGAAACGCTACGTAGTTTAATTCCCCAGGAAGAGGAAGCTTCAACCATCATGGTGGATTCAGAGGAAGAGGAGGAGTAGGAGGCATGGGTCAAGGTAGAGGTCAGATCATTTGTTACAACTATGCCCAGCCGGGTCATTTGGCAAGGGATTGTCAGAACCCTTGTACTACTTGCAACTACTGCAACTCATTTGAACATGTGATCGAAGATTTCCCAACATTGCTGGATAAACTTCAGGAAAGACCGGGTGGAAACCAACAAGTCCAATTAATATCACCTGAACCTCATGGAGAGGATCCCAGAGTCATTGTTATTACTAGAGGAGGTACTATTATAGGAGAAGACAAGCGAACTCCAGAAAAGACTACTGAGGGATCAAGGATCAGAAGAGTTGTAGAGAAAACACAGTTGTTGGATCCAAGGAAGGAAAAGTAGACGTTTGAAGAGGCAGGAAGGGAATTTGAAAGAGAACATGCTTCTTCATCAAAGGCACAACCAAAAGTGAGAGAATGTGGAATGCCTTTGGCATTCGATCAGTCTGCCTCATGAGGAGACGAAAAAGAGGTAAGCAATCTTGTAGGTTTCTTGTATACGTTTATTGATTTGTTTAAGGATGAAAGAGCTGTACAAGAACTACAACATTTGATCATACAGTATGAGATAGGTAGGGTAGGTCCCCTGCTGAATAAATAAGTACATCAAGTATCTAGGAAGAGAAGAAAAAACAAGGAATTACACCTTAATGCTCATATTGGAGACTATGACATAGATTATGTGGTCCTCGACTTGGGATCAGAATTCAATGTTATGATGAAGCAGACCTAGGCACTGATGGGAAAACCCAAGTTGATTTACTCCCCTATCAGGCCCAGGATGGCTAATCTGTAGGCAATAAGCCCCTTTGGAAGACTGGAGCATGTCCCTGTGGACATCGACGAGGTAAGGATGTTTGTAGACTTTGAGGTGATAGAGATAGTTGATGATAGTTGTCCTTATCCTGCGTTGTTGGGCATTGATTGGGGTTTCAACAATTTGAATGTTTTCAAAATAAAGAAGAGATGAATGACATTTGAAGGTGATGGTCTTAGGGTCATTGGACCTCTTGATCCTGATGAAGGTCGCATATACACAGATCCCATCGGAGAAGAATACTCTGCATACAAGCTATAAAATATACATAAATTGACAACAAGGCAGAAGGATTACATTAATCCTACAGCAGACGGGAATTTGAGTTGGCGAAGTGAAAGCACATTCTCATCAGATTTAGAAGAAGCACTGGAGAACTGGAAGAACAAAATGTATGAAGTTTCTGCACAGAGGTGTGCTAGATTGACCAGGGAAGTTCGCTGGATTGGCACAAAAGTAAGTAATTTGCCCACATTTGATGGTTTGAATCATTTAGAAACATTCTTATTGGAATTTGAAGAAATTGTACCAGCACAAAGGTTGTTGGCACTAGATGAAGCCTTGAAAGAAATGCCAACAAGATGGTGGGGAACACACAAGAAGAACATCATCGAGTGGGTGAAATGTCACACTTTAATGACAATGCACTTTTCCAACCAAGTCGAAGGGTGAAAAGTTCAATATACAGGTCAAATATGTCTAAAGGACCATGTGCAAAGTTGTGAGGAAGCCTGGAGAAACATTCCTCAAGAACAGTGGGTGCATAAGTTCATTAACACTTTGGATACAATGCCTATCAATTGGTATCTTTAAGCAGAACTGCGCCTCACCACTTCTGATTGGTACGGTATGACTCAAAACTTTATAGCTACAATCTTATTTGAAAGTCAGTACCCCACAATAGATCAGGCTTTACAAGTTGTAAGACATAAAGTCTTTGAGAAGGTTCCTAACATCCCCGTGGAGCATGTTAACGCTCTGTATATTCCCAGAGGTTGTTAGAGTAGAAGAAATTTACAAGAGGTAACTTTATCCAACCACTCTAAAACTGGAATCTAGCCCTACCAGTTTTAGAGAGGGATATCTCTGTATGATTTAGCTATGTTTTAACTTTGAGATATTAGGCTAGTTAAACAAAATAAGATTGAATGGTTTGTTGTTGTTTTTGTTAAGTTGGCTGAAAAGGGTTTTACGCCTCCATTNTAAATTTAGAGATCTAAACATAAACTAAAAGATTCTTTTCATAGGGAAAGATAATGCATTCATTGGATTCTTTAGCAGTAAAGTGATGAATAGCAGAAGAGATGAGAATATCAATTAAAGTAAAGAATCATTTAAGAATTTCTTCATTGTAATATCAGAAAGATAAACATTAAGATCTTTCAAAGCTGGAAACAGGGTATACAAAGATAAATCCTACAACATGCACTACTTTAAAAGATTAGATTAGAAAACAATATAACAACTGAGGGAGAAAAACATTTAACATAGAAAAGATAACATCACCAATGAATAACACACGAGAATCCTGTGAAACGTCCCTTTGTATTACTGGAAGCTCTCTTGATAAAAATTACAGTCTTTTTGTCTTACAGGGTGTAAAGATCAACCCTCGGTACTTCAAAGTTTGAAGTATTTATAATCAAAAATTACATACGATCTTGTCATTAAAGATCAGGATGTGGCAGTTCTAAATTTAGCTAACTCACTCAACAAGATACAAAAATTCAGGAATTGTTTGATGATGTGTTGAAATCTTCATGCTGATTTCTGGGGTAAACCGTTGGTGAGTCCTCTGCATGACTTCACCTGATTGGATTGCTAACTGGGTTTGGACACCTTAGCTCTTACTCGATCAAATTGCATATATGTTCCCATTGAAGGTGATTGGGAATGACGACTTTGAGTACTCTTCGGTATACTTCATCCATATCTGTATACATGGCAAAAGTTGGCTTGACGATGAAAATGTACTGGATCTCATGCTGTATGATGATGTCTGACTATAAAGCTTCTAAGAATGCCTTGCCTATGATACTACCCTGTATTCCCGAGAATTTTGAACTATCTTTAGCCACAATGGCTAGTTTCTTTTTATAATCAGATAGTGTCATTAACTTGTCATTTATGACCCTTAAGCTAGGGAGGCCTTTCTTCTTCAGAGCTTCAATTTTGCTGAAAAATATTTGCACTCCTACATCCATAGTCTGGACTTTTTCCTCCAACTGTAGCATCAATCCTCTTTTGGTCAGGACCCTCTTGACCTCGAGGATAGTTTCTTTCCTATCTTCAATTTTCAAATCCTCTAACTCTTCTCTGGTTTTTGAATTCAGGAATTTAATGATCTCAGTGTCTTCTCTAGGCATCTGTCCCAGTTCTGCTCTTATTTTCTCAATAGCCTCCTTGCTTCTTTGCACTAGTTTGTTTTTCAAGAACATGATTTGTAGCATAGGCCAAATTTAATTTACGGACTTGGTGATATCCATCCAGACACTTTCCTTGACCTTAGCAAGTGTTTTTCTTGCCACTGTTTGCTTTTGAAGCTGTTGCAATTCCTGTTTGATCTTGTTTGATGTTTGTTTCTCCTTGGAGTAGCTGGTTTGGTAAGAAGACTTGAGTTCCTGAAGGTTCTCAACCCCCTTTTTAAGTCTGCTAATCTCTATCTCTTGCAAATTCATCTCTTCCATGGATTTTGCCAGTTCTACTGTCTTCTCTAGAGCTGTCAGTGGAGTTGTTGAGGGAATTTCTGCTGCAGATGTTGTGCTTACTCCTGCGAGTGGAACTATTCTCAATGGAATGACTTCCATGGGCTTTGATTGTTCCTTCTCTTTCACTAACCTTTCCAGTTCTGCTTCCATCTCTTTCAACTGTGCATTTTGCTCCATGATCAACTTGAGCATCTCATCCTTTTCACCTTTTATCTCGGCTATCTCCTTTGCTTTTTCATCTTCCGTTGGTGGAAGTTTCAAATGTTTCCTTAGAGATCCTATATCAGCATTTTTCTTTTTAAGCATCTCCTCGACTACTTTCACATTCGAGTGGTCATACCCAATATTGAGGACCAATTATTCCAACGTCTTATGTCTATTATCCTTTGCAAAGGATGATATATTTTCTAATTTTAGCTGTTTCTGGACATTTCTCAGAGATACCTGTAATTTAGTGGCTGCAGTAGAATCATTTTCCAATGTGGAGAAAACAATTTCCCCAGTTTGCCTGTGCAGGTCCATTTGATCAACAAGATGCACATCCTTAGTATGAAACTTGAATTTTGCCCTTTTTTAATCAGTGATTGCTTTTGGGTCTGGCACCTGTGCCTGTAGAAACACCATGTGCATTCTACCCTTCTCTGTATCGAATGCAGATAACAATCTATGTTGTGTCGTTGATGTCTGTTTCCAAAACTGAGAATAAGTACTGTTGGTCAACGTCTGATTTTTCTTTTTGATCAGGTCATACTTCTAAAAAACACTCAACTTTGGTCCTACTTTAGTCTACTGGTTGAATAGTGGAGTATTCGTGGGCTTCTTGGAAAAAAATGTAGATGTGATCTCCTTGCTGCTTGTGCTAAGAAGCGACTGATCATCTTTCATAGTTGCAGTGGATTGGATTCCCTTTTCACCAGCCATGTCAGGTGTATGACTGGTTTTTGGCCTTTTGGTGTGTAATTGGAAATCTTCAGCTGAGACTTCGGAGATGGAAGGTGAAGTATCCTTCCTGGTTCTTTTCTCCTTGGGAACCTGTGGTGTATTACTCTGTGAGATGATAACCGAAGGGTCCTGCTGTTCTATCTCAACCAGAGTGTTCAACTCCCATTCTGTTTGATTTTCAAACTTTTCTATCTCAGGTTTGGGTGTATGAACATATGGAACATTTTTATTTTTAACCCTCATATTAGAAATTGTCCTGCATGGATCATAGTGCCATATGAAACTAACCTGAAACTTCATTTCTTTCAAAAATCTATTTGCTTCCTCCCTGGCGCCTCGACTATTACAGATGAAAGACCTTATTTTCCCTTTAATTCTAAGCTACTGTTTCTTTTTTAAAGACACAAAATGTATGTCATCTGAGTTCATCATTTGCCTTATATACTCCAGGGAAAATATCCTCATGGGTAGATACTTGGGCAATTTGTATGGAGCCAACTCGCATCCATATACTCTGATCTCGGTTTGGTTTTGGTAAAGGTACCAATCTCCAGTTTTTGCAAGGCCTGAGAGGTGTAAAATCCTCTGAATCTCCTCATTTATTCTTGGTACATGTCTTCCACTGAGCATGCTCACCACAGGATGGTAGAACTGCTCGATAAACTATTTGAAACTGAACTCTATTGAATTTTTTCTGAGTAGTGAAGTCCAAGTTGTTACCGCATGCGGCCTCCCGTCCTTGTCCATTTTATACATTGAAAAGGAGAACCTGTCCGCTTGAAAAAAAGTGAACATGTAGGCCAGTATTGAGGAATAACGGAGCATGCCTTCTAAGGTGAAATTTAAGAACTTCTCATGAATACTGTCCGCTAGAAAAGTGCTATAGTCGAACTGCGTGGTGGATCTTTCTTTTGTGGAGAAGATGGACAGAAAAACCAATATGGGTTCATCCACCCATTGGTCGGAAAAATAACCAAGCAGATCATAGAGCGATAAAATGACTTGGTTTCCCTTATCTGAGAATAGGGAGGAAGGGTATGGGGGATTTGTCTTGGGGAGTTGAGCAACCTGAGGGAGGAAAAGCTCAAAAATTTGGGCTCTCTGAGAGAATGATAATTTCTGGTATAGCTCCATGATGACTTCAAGGTTACAAGGGAGGCAAGATCAGTTCTGGGTATCTGCATGATCTGATCAATGGCCTCTGGTGTGATGAAGAAAAGAGTTTCTCCTGATGAAGATACTATGACTCTCTGGTTGGGGATGTAATGAACCTAGCATTTGAGGGAAAATTCAGGGAAATGGTGAACTTGGGGGAAATGATACAGAGGAAGGTTGGATTCCCAGAGCCCAATTTTATCTCTCTAATCTAAGAAAATATCTTTTAGCCATGACGGAAAATCCACGAAGTCAAATTCGCACCTGGTGTCTATGATTAAATGATCCTTGTCGGCCAAATGGATCCTATCAAGGTCGACAGGAGGCGGGAGGAAAGGATTTTCCTCGGCTTTTGATTTCTTGGATTTTGGCTCCATCACTATGAAAATACCTGCAAGTCAAACAAAACATTAGTGGGGATGACTATGGTTTTAGATGGCTGACTAGAATGGAGAGGAGATAGGGAAAAATTATTTGGTGTGATGGACAAAGTAAACAGTGGGAGAAATAAGGAAAAATGGTAGTTTTGAGCAAATGGATACCCATTGGGCGCGAGAGACAGATCAACAGGCTAACGGATAAGTTAGCTAGTAATAAATCACCAATGGTTCCTTTAGAGCATGAGATGGCAGGTAGAAATGAATGACAAGTATGACAGGGTGACATGGAGGGTGTTGATTGGGAATTGACCATGATGAAGGGACTTGTAATGTGTGAACAGGGGGGAGTGGACTAACGAAGTTATGATATGTGATCTTTAGGGAAAAAAGTGGAAAATGATGTCATGGGGCGATGGGGGGTATGTCAGAAAATGATGAGCGGTACATGGTGGGAGTCTGGACCATTGGATTCCTACCACATAGAGAAAAGGGCCCACCAGAAAACCACTCCATTCTGGATCCCCCCCCCCA
>SNQJ01S0086384.1:0-14102 GCA_010110895.2 Picea sitchensis | reverse complement strand
ACATTCCAGACCCCCGCCACCATTAAAAGTAGAATGTTTGGGGGGGGGGGTAAGGAATTCAATCTCAACCGTGGATCTAGGCACCGACGCCTCAGCCATTCACATGTGCACCTTCGTTATACATGATTCTGGACCCCCCCCTTATCGTTAAAGGTAGAACAGTCGAGGGGGTCCGAAAAAACTTATCAACCATAGATCTCAGTGCCAACACGTCATCCGTTCATCTATGCGTTGTCTTTAATCTGTGAGCACAAACTCATTTTTTCTTTGAAAACTTAGGATAAGCACTTTAAGTGGGTTTGTCCAAGCTTTCCCTATTTTTATCACCATGGGGTTAGACATTCGACTTTCAAACATCAAAGATAGGGTTCAACATCGATCATCATGCATTTTTTATTGAGATAAAGAAAAATACCCTATGCTCTAACCTAATTACCTATGACATTTATCCCATATTAAACTGTTGGACTAAGAAATTACTCTATCGTGGGGTTATTTGACCAAGATTAGGCAATTTGGTCAAATTTATTCACTAGCTAACCTAATTTGCTTGGCTAAGATTAAACAGTTTATCCAAGCTTATTCACTACTCCTATTGACATCAATTTAAAAGGACTTGGCCATGCTTAAACTGTATGGACCAAGTCATTGTTATTGCATGGGGCTATATTTAAATTTCTTTTATGCCGTCTTTTATTCTTTTCTTTTTCTTTTTCTCAATTTATTTACAGAATGGAAAATCATTTGACAAACAAAACACTAAAGTGATAATATTTCAGTCACCATTTGATCCTATAAATTATAGGTTTATAACAATGGCTCCACCTGGGGATGGTACTCTCCTTGTGAAGTGCCAAGAATCCTGTTTTCTGATGTTCTGAAAAACTTTCTCCACAGTTGCCTTTGTTGTATGATTTGTTTTATTTTTGAAAATTTGATGACAATGTTCAGTGGCTTAGGGCCTTCTCTGTGGGATTCAACCATCTGATCAGAGTTATTCACTCAAAACTTGTAAGAAAAATGAAATGATTTGTACAATGGAAAGGTGTAACTAGAGGTCCCTACTGAGGAGGTGAATAGTGCTTCAACATTCTGCCATTCACAGGTCCTCCTGGAAGATTGGTCCCATCGTTGTTGTTGAGCAGGAAAGCATTATTTCCTCTAAATGCTTGAATCATTTAAGGTCCCTTCCATATAGTGTCAAACTTTCCATGCTTCCCCTTATCTTCATTTCGAGCATCCCACCTCAGAACCAGATCACCTAGATCAAAGTCATCTTCTTTAGTTCTTTTATCAAAGATATTTTTTATGCTCTCCTAGACAACCTGAGTTTTGTTGTATACTTCTTCTCTGGACTGCTACAAGTGGATCATCTGGTTTATCCTTATTTGGGATTCATTCATCTCGGCTTGCATCTCTTGTAGCAGTTTCATGACAGGAACCCCTAAGGAGGTAGGAAAAACTGCTTCAGTTCCATAGATCAACTGATATGGAGACATACCAATTGACCTCTTGGTGGTCAGTCTGTCATCCCATAGTGAGAAAACCAGCTTGTTATGCCATGAATTTTTGTTTTCTTGCAACGTCTTCTTAATAATGTTCACCGGGGTTTTATTGGATGACACCGCCAGCCTGTTTCCCTGAGGGTAATAAGCTGTGGAGTGTCCCAAACCGATATGATACTGGTTGCAGAAATATATGAGCTTCTTAGAACGAAAAGCTGCTACATTGTCAGTTTTGATTTTTCTTGGACACCCAAAACGAGACAAGATATTATTTTCTATAAATTTAATAATGACAGAATCAGTAGCTTGCCTGCTTGGTACAACTTCGATCCATTTTGTGAAATAGTCCGTGGTAGTAAGAATCCACCTGTGCTGGCCCGAAGAGGGAGGATGTATTTATCTGATAAAGTCTAATCCCCATTGCTGGAAAGGAGCTTCAACATAGATTTGTTTTAGGGGCAAATGGAGGAGCTTCCTTTTCCCTCGAACACCTGACATTTATGACACAAAGTCACCTTCTGGTGCATGTCAACAAATAGTGTAGGCCAATAGAACCTAGCTCTGAGAATTTTATTAGCTGTGGTCTTCCAACTCAGGTGACCACCACAGTCTCCTGCATGAAAATCTTGCAATACTTTGTCAGCTTCATCCTTTAACAGACAATTCAACAAAATACCTCCAGGATCCTTCCAATAAAGATTGCCTTCTAGAATCCAAAATTTTAATGCTTTCAATTTCAAAAACGTAGATTTAGTTTTGGTCAGACCAGCGGGAGCTTGTAAGTTATGCAAAACAAATATTAGGTCTGCGTACCATGGATAGTTCATAAATACCTCTTTCACACTTAGAGTCACTTTCTCTCCTTGTTCATCTACTTCAGCTAAGAAATTAATATCAAGAGCATGGAAATTGGATTCAGCCATTAACATTTCTAGACTTTGACCTTTAATCAGTTTAGTAGGCTTAATCTATATGTCATACTCCAGAATTATAGCAATCCATTTTCCTCTTCTACCATATGGATTGTCCTGGGTTAAAATGTCCTTTACTACTGCGTTCAGAATGTATGCAATGGTGTGGGAATGGAGAATATATACTCTAAAATCCTTTATGGCTTTTACCAGGGCAAAAACTTGTTTCTCCATTATTTTATAATTCAAAGCAACATCTCTTAAAGATTTACTGAAAAAGGCTATGGGTTGTTCATACCCTTCACTATTTTTCTGTAGTATTACTGTTGCAATGGTATGTTCAGAAGCGAAAGAAAAAAGGTAAAAATCCTTGGTGAAGTTAGGACTGATCAAGACTAGAGCCTGTGTGAGTGCATGTTTAACTTGTTCAAAAGACTGCTTGGATTCAGAGTCCCATTTTATTTTTGTGTCCTTTTTTAACATGTTGGTGATGTTCCTGAGAAGCTCAACTAGGTTAGGTATGAATCTTCTCAGAAAGTTTATTTTTCCAATGAAAGATTGTAACTCTTTGATATTCCTTGGGTGTTCTAGTTTCTAAATGGCTTCTATTCTGCTGGGATCTATCTTAATTCCATCCTTAGAGATTATTCCTTGGGTGTTCTAGTTTACCTTCCTCTAATCTGAAAAGGATTTTCTTAGGATTCAGAGAAATCCCAAATTTCTTGCATTTCTCAAACACTCATCCGAGATGTTATAAGTGCTCGTCATTGGATTGGGAATAAACAATTACGTCATCCAGATAAATGACAATAAATTTTCCAAGTTCTTCCACAAAAGTGATGTCCATCGCTCTTTGGAAAGTGACCCTAGCGTTCATCAACCCGAAAGGCATTTTCACGTACATGAAGGTACCCCAAGGTGTTGTGAAGGCTATTTTCTCTTGGTCATCTTGGTGAACGAGAACCTGGTTATAGCCTGAGAAACCATCCAGTAAGGAGATTCAGATGGATCCAACTACCTTTTGTAATATGTGGTCCATTTTCGGCAATGGGTAGTTGTCTTTTTGGGAAACCTGGTTCAGGTTTCGAAAATCAATGCAAAGCCTGATTTCCCCAGTTTTCTTTTGGGTTTGGACCAGATTTGAAACCCATTTGGAAAATCGTAAGGGGACTATGATTTTAGCATCATACATCTTTTTAATTTATTTTTCTATCAGGGGAAGTAACTTGGGATTGATTCTCCTAAGTTTCTATCTGAAAGGTTTTTGATCTTCTTTTATCAGGATCCTATGTTGTATGATGCTCGTGTCATAAGATTTTAAATCTTCATATCCCTAAGCAAACACATCCACATATTCCTTGAAAAGTTCAATGTATTTGTGTTTCTTCTCAGGAGGTAAGGATTTGGAAAGTTTTACTATCCTAGGTTTCTGTTCTGTCCCTATGTTATAGTCTTCAACCTTTTTACCACTAACTTCAATTTTAGGTTTTTTAGCTACATCATTAAAATCAAATAAGTCTTCTAACGGAACTAAACCCCTAGGAAAAACATTACTCTTTAAATGAAAAACATCAGACTCTATCTCATCTTCACCTAACTCTCCTGAATCTATTTTATTTACACTATCATTTCAAAAAATAGATTTATTCACATTTTCATCATCATTTTCTAAATATATGTTTGTACACTCGAAATCATTTTTACATTGTAGAAAATATTCAATTTGATCATCATTCCCAAATACCTGCCAGTATCTGATGTTACCCGGAACATTCGGTCTACACTTCACCTCCACCATGTATGGGAAAGTGGAATGAAAAGATATCTTGCATGTAGCTGCTGACTTAGCTAACCCGTCTGCTAAAATGTTTTGTCCCCTAGGCATCACCTGCAAATCAACTTCAGTGAAACATTGAAGGGCATCCAAAACAACATTTCTATAAGCTCTAAGCTTGGGATGTTTTGCTACATACTAACCTTTAATTTGTTTGATAATTAATTTAGAATCGCCTCTTACCATGATTTGTTTGGAACCAACCTTCTTGAGTAGTTTTAGGCCAAGCATCAAATCTTTGTACTCGGCTATGTTGTTAGTGCATTGAAAATTCAGTTTGTAAGAATGGTTTTATGAATACCTGGATTTGTGATTGTGCAACCAAACTCCTGCTCCAACTCCTTCTTTTCTTACAGCTCCATCGAAGTCCATGCTCTAGAAATCTGCTGGCAATTCTTCACTTATTACATTTTCCCTCTTTTCTGCCCCAGTGATTTCATGGCCTTCTTTTGGATCAAGTGTATCTTCTTCCAACTGAGCGATTTGTTCTCTCATATCATCGTCATTATACAAGATGAAGGAATCTAGATCGGAGTGTGTAGAGTATAAAGGATAGTTATGGGGCTTTTCCTGGCTGCTGACCATATATTTCATCAGTGTCTCTCTGTACAGTCTTCTCTGTTGTCCGAATACTAGGATGGTGGAATATGACATATCCAACTACAAAGTGCCTTTCAACTTGGCCCACCAAGACCTGGAAAGCAACATACCATATTTCGGGGGAATGTCTGTGACTACAACATCCATAACCATGCTTTTCACTAGAATCTGAACTAGGGTGATACATAAGTCTTTGATCAACCCAATACATCTGACTCTGTTGGAGTCAAAAGAGTGTAAATCCTTGTAAGGTCTGGTGAACTTGAGTCCCAGTTTTTCCATCACTTCTTTAGGCATCAGGTTATGGGAAGCACCCGAATCTAACATAGCATTGTGCATAATTAGGTCGTGTATATTAAGGCTGATGTAAAAAGGAGCGACAGCACCAGTGTCAGTCTGACCATCAACTTCAGGTCCAAACAAGAGTTCAGGTTGATCATCGGTAAGATTTACCGTGTCCGAATGATTCGCCGATCCAACAGTTAAAGCTTTCATGCCTATATCAGGCTCAATGCTTAGCACTTTGATCACCTGTGATCGGTAAGCATTCTTCCTCATCAACTCAGAAAGGGGAATGGGAATTTTCACTTTGGCTAATTCCCCTTCGAGGCTGAAAGGAATAGGTGCTCTTCTTTGGCTCAACAATTCTGATCTATCCACCATAGTTTTTTGGGCGGAAGTATTTGGTCAGTTGGTTGATGAAACCTCAGTCTGCGTTGATCTTTGTAAAATGGTAGGGTTTCTTTTTGCTGGAGTTTCAGCATTACCCTTCTCAGGGATCTTCTTGGTAGAAGGCTCAGGAGCTTTGTTGGTTTCGACTATTTTCTTCGTTTCGGTAACCTTTTTTGGGGAATTTTCATTTGTCTTTTTACTTTGCAGATTGTACTGCCTATGTACCTCCATAATGGAATTTTCAAATGCCTGTTGTTCAGTCTCTTCGGCTTCCTCACTCAACTCTGTTTGAGAAAGAAGGAAAAGTTCTTGCTCTTTCTTAGGAAGGAAAATGGTTTTGTTATCATGAATTCCCATGAGGTTTATGTGTGTGTCTTCTAATTCTTTAATTACGTCTTCACCTTCATCGGCATAATTTTCCTATAGGGGTGGTCTGATCTATTGATTGGGACCTCTCTGTTCTCTTTTATCCCTAGGATCTCTTTGCCTGATTTGAGGAGGATTTATTTTGAAGTTAGGATTCTGAATTTGTGGAGCAGGTTGGTTTTCTCTAGGAGGATTTCTTTTGGCTACAGTAAGTCTCTCCATAATCCTCTCCATTGATATAGCTAAGGAATCTAGTTCGGCATCATAAGAATATGTGGAAGGTTCCTCTTTAATCGTGACTCTCCTTTCCATCCTCTGCCATGCACTTTTAGCCAGCAGGTTGGACTATACACTTATTGCGCTTTTCTGCATGTCCTCCAGGGTGGTGGAGTTTCTTTCCCTTAATTGATATGACATATCAACGTCGAAACCGTTAGGGAATTTTATCAGTGCCAAACCTTGTGGGGGTTTAATATTGGCTAGAATCACATTGTACAGATTGTTGAAGCGTGTACATTAGTCTTGTACTATCTCTCCTTGATTCCTTCTGATGTTTTCATATTCTGATAAGATTTGGAGAGGATTTTTATTTACCTCCCATCTGTCCAGAAAACTTCTTTGAAACACTGTAAGGTCGACCAATAAAGTAGCACGTAAGACTTTGTACCATTTCTTAACATTCCCAGTCAGACTCTCTGCAAAAAGTCTCATTTGAACGTCGGCTTCATCCACTTCCTGCAAGTCAAAATAGTCATTCATTTTATCAATGTGTTGTTGTGCGTTCAAGGGCCCTATACCATCGAACTGTGGGAGTCTCATTTGATAATCCTGGGGCATATCGTGTAGAGGTGCGGCCAACACAAAGGGAGCATATATGGATGCCATGATAGGTGGAGGAGGTGGGACAACAATCTAGATGATAGGTGGGGCAGTGGCAGAAAATGAGGAGGATGAGGGACTAGCTATCACAGAGTGAGCGGTTTGAGGTTTTGCAATGGGAGATAGTATTTCAAGGGTCTAGGGTTGTAGGATGGTTGGATCTAAAATGGTTTTAGTCACAAAGCTATCAGATTTCATTCTAAAGAGGATTTGTTCGAAAATGGTGTCAAAGTCAAGATCTTGAAGGGAAACAAGTTCTTCTGGAATAGAAGGGGACCTGTGAAAGGGACTATGACTCCCTCAACCTTCTGCAGTGATCTTATTTCTGAGTAACTATTCTGGATTATCAGTTGCTATTGCAGGTTTTGGGTTTGGGTGGGATCGAGTATAAACTCTTTTAGGAGCCGGATTTTTTAATTTTTATATATTTTTATTTTTATGAATCCGAAATTACTATGTACAATCATTTAACAACCTTTGAACATTATTTCTTTCTCAGATTTATAATTTGTTTAGAAACAAAGTTTTCTTCTAAGGAAAAGAAAACCATGGGGTTGAATGTTTGTTCCTCTTCCCCAGTATGGTCGCCACTATGTTAACGCTTTGTAAATTCCTAGAGGTTGTCAGAGTAGAAGAAATTTATAAGAGGTAACTTTATCCAACCACTTTGAAACTAGAATCTAGCCCTACCAGTTTCAGAGAGGGATCTCTCTGTATGATTTAGTTATGTTTTAACTTTGAGATATTAGGATAGTTAAACAAAATAAGATTGAATGGTTTGTTGTTGTTTTTGCTAAGTTGGTTGAAAAGGGTTTTACGCCTCCATTGGGCTATGGGGTCTATATTATAAAGGTAGAGATCTAAACAGAAACTAAAAGATTCTTTTCACAGGGTAAGATAATGCATTCATTGGATTCTTTAGCAGTAAAGTGATGAATAGCAGAAGAGATGAGAATATCAATTAAAGTAAAGAAGCATTTAAGAATTTCTTCACTGTAATATCAGAAAGATAAACATTAAGATCTTTCAAATCTAGAAACAGGGTATACAAAGATAAATCCTACAACATGCACTACTTTAAAAGATTAGATTAGAAAACAATATGACAATTGAGGGAGAAAAACATTTAACATAGAAAATAAAACATCACCAATGAATAACACGCGAGAATCCAGTGAAACATCCTTTTGTATTACTGGAAGATCTCTTGATACAAATTACAATCTTTCTGGCTTACAGGGTGTAAAGATCAACCCTCGGTACTTCAAAGTTTGAAGTATTTATAATAAAAAATTACATACGATTATGTCATTAAAGATCAAGACGTGGAAGTTCTAAATTTATCTAACTAACTCAACAAGATACAAAAATTCGGGAACTGTTTGATGATGTGTTGAAATCTTCATGCTGCTTTCTGGGGTAAATTGTTGGTGACTCCTCTGCATGACTTGACCTGATTGGATTGCTGACTAGGCTTGGACACCTCAGCTCTTACTCGATCAAATTGCATAGCTCTTCCGATTGAAGGTGACTGGGAACAACGACTTTGAGTAGTCTTCGATATACTTCATCCATCTTTGTATACTTGGCAAAAGTTAGCTTGATGATGAAAATGTACCGGATCTCGTGTTGTATGATGATATCTGACTATAAAGCTTCTAAGAACGCCTTGCCTGTGATACTGCCCTGTATTCACGAGAATTTTGAACTATCTTTAGCCATGTTGGCTAGTTTATTTTTATAATCAGACAGTGTCATTAACTTGTCATTTATGACCCTTAAGCCAGGGAGGCCTTTCTTCTGCAGAGCTTCAATTTTGCTGAAAAATCTTTGCACTCCTATGTCCATAATCTGGACTTTTTCCTCCAGCTGTAGCATCAGTCCTCTTTTGGTTAGGACCTTCTTGACCTCAAGGATAGTTTTTGTCCTATCTTCAATTTTCAAATCCTCTAACTCTTCTCTGGTTTTTGAATTCGGGAATTTAATGATCTTAGTGGCTTCTGTGGGCATCTCTCCCAGTTCTGCTCTTATTTTCTCAATAGCCTCCTTGCTTCTTTGCACTAGTTCATTTTTCTCGAACATGATTTGTACCATAGGCCAAATTTCATTTACGGACTTGGTGATATCCATCCAGACACTTTCCTTGACCTCAGCAAGTGTTTTTCCTTCCACTGTTTTCTTTTGAAGCAGTTGCAATTCATGTTTGAGCTTGTCTGATGTTTGTTTCTCCTTGGAGTAGCTAGTTTGGTAAGAAGACTTGAGTTCCTGAAGGTTCTCAACCTCCTTTTTAAGTCTGCTAATCTCTGTCTCTTGCAAATTCATCTCTTCCATGGATTTTTCCATCTCTACTATCTTCTCCAGAGCTGTCAGTGGAGTTGTTGAGGGAATTTCTGCTACAGATGCTGTGCTTACTCCTGTGAGTGGAACTGTTCTCAATGGAATGACTTCCATGGGCTTTGATTGTTCCTTCTCTTTCACTAACCTTTCCAGTTCCGCTTCCATCTCTTTCAACTATGCATTCTGCTCCATGATCAAATTGAGCATCTCATCCTTTTCACCTTCTGTCTTGGCTATCTCCTTTGCCTATGCATCTTATGTTGGTGGCAGTTTCAACTATTTCCTCAGAGATGCTATATCAACATTTTCTTTTTTAAGCATCTCCTCGACTGCTTTCACATTTGAGGGGTCATACCCGATCTTGAGGACCAATTCTTCCAATGTCTTAATTCTGTTATCTTTTGCAAAGGATGATATCTTTTCTAATTTCAGCTATGTTTGGATATTGCTTAGAGATAACTATAATTTAGCGGCCGCAGTAGAAGCATTTGCCAACGTGGAGAAAACCATTTACCCATTTTTCCTGTGAAGGTCCATTTGATCAACAGGATGCACATCCTTAGTATGAAAGTCAAGTGTTTCCCTTTTGTAATCAGTGATTACTTTCGGGTCTGGCACCTGTGCCTGTAGAAACGCCATGTGCATTCTACCCTTCTCTGTATCGAATGCAGATAACAATATGTGTTGTGCCATTGATGTCTGTTTCCAAAACTGAGCATAAGTACTGTTGGTCAGCATCTGATTTTTTTTTTTGATCAGGTCATACTTCTCAAAAACACTCAACTTTGGTCCTACTTTACTCGGCTGGTCGACTAGTGGAGTATTCATGGGATTCTTGGACAAAATTGTAGACATGATTTGCTTTCTACTTGTGCTAATAAGTGACCAATCATCTTTCATAGTTGCAGTGGATTGGATTCCCTTTTCACCAGCCGTGTCAGGTGTATGACTGGTTTTTGGCCTTTTGGTGTGTAATTGGAAATCTTCAGCCGAGACTTTGGAGACGGAAGGTGAAGTAGCCTTCCTGGGTCTTTTCTCCTTGGGAACCTGTGGTGTAGTAGTCTGTGAGATGATAACCAAAGGGTCCTACTGTTCTATCTCAACCAGAGTGTTCAACTCCCATTTTGTTTGATTTGCGAACTTTTCTATCTCAGGTTTGGGTGTATGAACATATGGAACATTTTTATTTTTAACCCTCATCTCAGAAATTGTCTTGCATGGATCATAGTGCCATATGAAACTAACCTGAAAATTCATTTCTCTCAAAAATTTGTCTGCTTCCTCCCCGACGCCTTGTCTATTACAGATGAAAGACCCTGTTTGCCCTTTAATTCTAAGATGTTGTTTCTTTTTCAAAGACACAAAATGTATGTCATCTGAGTTAATCATTTTCCTTATATACTCTAGGGAAAATATCTTCATGGGTAGATACTTGGGTGTATGGAGCCAACTCGCATCCATATACTCTGATCTCGGTGTGGTTTTGGTAAAGATACCAGTCTCCAGTTTTTGCAAGGTCTGAGAGGTGTAAAATCCTTTGAATCTCCTCATTTATTCTTGGTTCATGTCTTCCACTGAGCATGCTCACCATAGGATGGTAGAACTACTCGATAAACTATTTGAAACTAAACTCTGTTGAATTTTTTCTGAGTAGTGAAGTCCAAGATGTTACCGCCTGCGGCCTTCTGTCCTTGTCCATTTTCTGCATTGAAAAGGAGAACATGTCCTCTTGAAAGAAAGTGAACATGCAGGCCAGTATTGAGGAATACTGGAACATGCCTTCTGAGGTGAAATTTAAGAACTGCTCGTGAATACTATCCGCTAGGAAAGTGTTGTAGTCGAACTGCGTGGTGGGTCTTTCTTCTGTGGATAAGATGGACAGAAAACCCAATATGGGTTCATCCACCCATTGGTCGGAAAAATAACCAAGCAAAGCACAGAGCAATGAAATGTCTTGGTTTCCCTTCTCTAAGAATAGGGAGGAAGGGTATGGGTGATTTGTCTTGGGGAGCTGAGCAGCATGAGGGAGGAAAAGCTCAAAAATCTAGGCTCTCTAAGGGAATGATAGTTTGGGGTACAACTCCGTGATGATTTCAAGGTTAAAAGGGGAGGCAGGATCAGTTCTAGGTATCTGCATCATCTGATCAATGGCCTCTGGTGTGATTAAGAAAAGAGTTTCTCCTGATGAAGATACTATGGATCTTTGGTCGAGGATGTAATGAGCCTAGAATTTGAGGACAAATTTAGGGAAATGGTGAATTTGGGGGAAAATATACAGAGGAAGGTTGGATTCCCAGAGCCCAATTTCATCGCTCTGATCTAAGAAAATATCTTTTAGTCATGACTGCAAATCCGTGAAGTCAAATTCGCACCTGGTGTCTGCGATTAAATGATCCTTGTCAGCCAAATGGATCCTATCAAGGTCGACAGGAGGTGGGAGGAAAGGATTTTCCTCGGCTTCTGCTTTCTTGGATTTTGGTGCCATCACTGTGAAAATACCTGCAAGTCAAACAAAACGTTAGTGGGGATGACTGTGGTTTTAGACGACTGACTGGAATGGAGAGGAGACAGGGAAAAATTCTCTGGTGTGATGGAAAAAGTAAACAGTGGGAGAAAGAAGGAAAAAGGGTAGTTTTGAGCAAACGGATACCCGTTGGGTGCGGGAGGCAGATCAACAGGCTAATGGATGAGTTAGCCAGTATTAAATGGCCAACGGGTCCTTTAGAGAATGAGATGGTAGGTAGCAATGAATGACAAGTACAACAGGGTGATGTGGAGGGTGTTGATTGGGAATTGATGATGATGAAGGGACTTGTAATGTGTGAATAGGGGGGAGTGGACTGACGAAGTTATGAGATGTGACATTTAGGGAAAAAAGTGGAAAATGATGTCATGGGGAAACGGGGGGTATGTCAGAAAATGATGAGAGGTACATGGTGGGAGTCTGGACCAATGGATTCCTACCACGTAGAGAAAAGAGCCCGCCAAAAAACCACTCCATTCTGTACCCCCCCCATTGTTAAAAGCAGACCAGTCGGGGGGGTCTGAAAAATACCATTAGCCATCCATCGATGCGCCTACCTCTGGACCGTAGATCTGAGGGAGATGTTTAACCAACATTCCAGACCCCCCCCACCATTAAAAATAGAATGGTCGATGGGGTCTTCAATTCAATCTCAACTGTGGATCTAGGCGCCGACGCCTCAGCTGTTCAGATGCGTGCCTTCATTATACATGATTCCGGACCCCCCCCTTATCATTAAAGGTAGAACAGTCAGGGGGTCCAGAAAAACTTATCAAGCGTAGATCTGAGTGCCAACACCTCAGCCATTCATCTGTGCATTGTCTTTAATCTGTGAGCGCAAACTCATTTTTTCTTTAAAAACTTAGGATAAGCGCTTTAAGTGGGTTTGTCCAAGCTTTCCGTGTTTTTATCACCATGGGGTTAGAAATTCAACTTTCAAACATCAAAGATAGGGTTCAACATCGATCATCATGCCTGTTTTATTGAGATAAAGCAAACTACCCTATGCTCTAACCTAATTACCTATGAAATTTAGCCCAGATTAAACTGTTGGACTAAGAAATTACTCTATCCTGGGGTTATTTGACCAAGATTAGGCAGTTTGGTCAAATTTATTCACTAGCTAACCTAATTTGCTTGGCTAAGATTAAATAGTTTAGCCAAGCTTATTCACTACTCCTATCGACATCAATTTAAAAGGACTTGGACATGCTTAAATTGTATGGACCAAGTCATTGTTATTGCATGGGGCTCTATTTAAATTTCTTTTATGCCCTCTTTTATTCTTTTCTTTTTCTTTTTCTCAATTTATTTACATAATGGAAAATCATTTGACAAACAAAACACTAAAGTGATAACATTTCAGTCACCAGTTGATCCTATAAATTATAGGGTTATAACAGAGAAAGAAGAAGATGAATGGATGGCACCTCTTTAGAAATTGCAGGGTTGTTACAATATCAATGTTGTTGATGATGATGATCCTAGGAATGTGAACATCGCAGAAAATAAAGGACAGAGAGACATATAAGGACCAGGGGTTGAACTACCTTTCATTGGAAAGCCAATTAGAATCAATAAAGTTAACATTGGAACTAAGAAAGCACCTAAGTTGGCAAACATTGGAGATTACTGGGATGATGCCACTATTGATAAGATTACATAATTAGTACATGAGTATCAGTACCTGTTTCCAACCAAGTTCATATGCATGAAGGGAATTAAAGGGCCTATGGGACAAATGAAGATTCCCTTGAAACCGGATGCAAGACCCATCAAGCAGAGACCTTACAGACTGAATCCCAAATATAAGCAAAAAGTTAATATTGAATTAGATAGAATGCTAGAAGCAGGAATCATAGAACCTATTGAAGAATCAGAATGGATTATTCCTATGGTGGTCGAAGATAAGAAGTCATGAGAGATTAGAATCTGTGTAGATTTAAAGAAACTGAATGATGCATGTTTACATGATCCATTCCCTACATCGTTTACTGACAAAGTTTTAGATAACGTAGGAGGACAAGAAGTTTACTCCTTCACAGATGGATTTTCAGGGTATCACCAAATCAGGATTGCTAAGGAAGACAGACATAAGACCACATTTGCAATAGTGTTGTTGGGAAATTATACCGTACGGACTAACAAGCTAGGGCTTAAACTTGCATGCAGATCCTGACCCTTAAGAAATTACTTTTAACCTTCTACCCCAAACCTAAAATCCTTCTTCACATGCAAACATGGGAAGAATCAACTAACCATTTTATCGATGGTCGGTGTAGATCCTCCGTTGAGCTTTATCCCATTGCTTCTACTGCTCCTTCCAAAAATCGATCCTGCAATCAAGACAAAACTACGCATGCATGCTATTGTTCTACTAGAGGATTAGAGATTAAACATAAATCAAATGAAACACATAAGACTCGTGCATTTGGGATGGGAAAAGTATCTTTTTATTAATCTCAAGATGAATC
>SNQJ01S0086383.1:19189-37543 GCA_010110895.2 Picea sitchensis | reverse complement strand
AGTTTTCCCTTATGCCAAAATTGGGTGAACCATGTATATCTATGTCTCTATTTTATTATGTATCTTTTTTGTTTTATTTATGCATTTTCTTTATTTTACTTCTCCGTGATCTTGTTTTTCTAACAACAATTTCTTCAAGATACTCTGGGATGGATTCAATCTGAAACATCTCTACATCGGGTAGCTGGTCATCCAATTCTCCTCCACTTTCCCATGATTCCATTCTGTATAGGTGGTATGAAACTACATTACATCTTCTAGGCTTGAAAATTACCTCGAATGAAAAATCCTAAAAGATTAAGAGACATATGGAAATCCTTATCTCAAGGGTAGACTTATTAACTAGGTACTTCAACGCAGAATGGTCAATAAAAAACTTAAAATGAGAGCCTAGTAAATAGTGTCTAAATTTTTTCAATGCATAAATCATAGCTAGACCTTCCCTTTCAGTTGTTGTGTAGTTGTGTTCATCTTGAGAATTTTTTCTTCTATAAAATTACATAGGGTGGTCCATATTCCCTTCTCTCGGTTGTGCCAAAATGGCTCATATGGAGATACCTGATGTGTTGACCTATACATGGAATTCAATCTCCCAATTGGGGTATATAAGAATGGGTGCAATACTAATTTTTTCCTTGAGGATATCAAATTCCTTTTCACATTCAACTATCCACTGAAATGCTTTAGACTTCTTCAGTAATTTCTCTAATGGTGCGGTGATACTTGCATATCTTCTTATGAACTTACGGTAGTATCCTGTATGCCCAAGCACCGAGTGAAATTTTTTATCACTTGTAGGTGGCATCATGTTCAGGATAACCATAAATATATATGGTTCCACCAGGACTCCATCCCGACAAACAATGTGGCTTAGCATGTTGTCGCGCGATATGTAGAAAATACACTTCCTCGGGTTCAGAGATATCATTAATTATCAACATCTATCAAACATAAATTGTAGTAGTCCTACATGTTCCTTCAAAAAATTGTATATAGTCCAATCATCCATCTAGAATTATAGAAACGTGTGTATGAAGTCACAAAATGGTACTATAATGATCCTGGAGAAGATTATTGGGGAATGCTTTAAGCCAAAATGCACCACATTGTATGTGAATGACCCCCACTAAGTTATGATTGTGGTATTATTATTGTATTCTTCTAAAATTATGACTTTGTTATACCCCGATAATCCATCTATAAACAAACAATCTTATTTCCCCACAACTTGATTTAACACCTAATCGTTGAAGGGTGTTGGAAAAGGATAGTGCACACATGCATAATTCATAATCCTATAGTCAAAAGGATAGACATAGACCTAAATGTCTTCTATAGCCTTCTTTCTCTGTATCAATATGGGGATAACCCACTCTGCTTCTTCAACAGGAAATAGCAGTCTTGCCGCAATCATTTTTTCCACTTCCTTCTTGACCTTCTCTTTTACCTTGGGATTGAGATGATATGGTTTGTGCTTCATACGGTTTGAGTCAGGTTTTAGCTCGATATTGATCTTCCTCATGGATCATTTTATTCCTTTTAATTATGATAATGTTTTTGGGAATAACTCCTCATATTCTCGCAATAGACTCTGGACTTCATTCATGGTTTGATCATCCCAGTAATCTCCTATGGAAGTTAACTTAGGATGTTTTTCACTCCCTATATTTACTTTCTACAACTTTAGGGGATGGTTATAGGAGCTACATGTATGACTGGGTATATTTGTGTGGATTTCTCTAGTACCTTTATTTTATTTGATATTTAGGTTTCTAAGTTCTTCTAATTCATTGGATTCTTCTAGGCCTTTATCAATTTTACAACAAGATAAAGGTATTTTGATAGGGTTGTGGCCTAGATTGGACTGCAGCAAATGGGCATGATCAAAACATACTATTGGGATTGATCTTGTTTTACAAATTTCAGTAAATAACATCTCCCAAATTCTTTGAAGGACTAAGTGAAGCTCAAGGGACTTACCATAAAAGGAAAAATATCTACAAAACTAGTCATTTAAGGTCCTCCAACGACTTTTTTATATTATGGTCTCTTCATGTGTGTACCATGATTTCGGGGTAAAACCTAGAGAGAGGAAAAATATCTGAAACCATAGCCGAGAGGGTACTTCTACAAATCTCCATTTATTTAAGGAGTTCTCAACATGCACTCTGGGGTCAGACTTCCCATCAAACAGTTGTGTACCTTGAAAATACATGCTCATATTTTCTTTCAACTGATTGCTACTGAGGGATCTACATCGAATAAATCTCTTTGCATCCTCCCAATATAGAATCAAGGCTCTGTGATTGGACCACCATATATATGGGGTATCCTTCAATGCTATATAAAAACATGAGATTCTTTTATATGGTGCAACTTTTCCTTCTATGTTGGTGAGAAATTTGTTCAAGTCTGAAGTACCATCATATGTTGGGTGACTCCTTATCTCGGTTCCAATCCATCTCATTTCTCTGATAGTTGCGCAGTGTCTTGAAAATATTCCATATGAACCTTGTTGCCAACTGTCAAAATCCAATTATGAGTCTTTGTCGACTGATTGTATGCTCCTCCAACTTATAATTCCATCTGCAGTGGGGTTAATATAATCTAGCCTCATTCCTGTTGCTATGGTGTATAACTGGTAAAGAACTTTTGAATCCATGTTATTATCGGCCATCTTAGTATATCTAGGCCCCAAGTATTTATCTAAGTGCTAGAATACCTTTATTTCATCTGCCTCAAACGTCATGGTGTCCCTCTTTAAGTCAATGTTCACGCAGGCCAATTTTGGGAAAGAATCAAGGCAGATCCGAAAAGTGAGGAGTGCGCCATAATTGGAAGAAAAGCAACGCCAGAAACAGAGGAAAACCCGTGCCAATAAAAGAAGTTACAAAGTGGAAAATCTATTGCGTAGAAGCTGGAAAGTGGACAAGTGTCGACTTGGAGAAGGTTGGATCCAGGATCAGTCAATATTAAGTCAAGGGGAAAGTGGAAAAATGATGCAAGAGCATAGCCTTCAATGTCAAACATGCAAGCGTAGATGCAGGGACATGACATCTCAGCGTTTAATTCATAAGTAAATTGCGTTTTTGAGATATTTTTGGAAACAAAATTTTTAAATATGCCATGTTTGTAAAGTCGTATAGGAAAGTAAGGGGTTGAAGATATAGAGTGTTGACTCTTATCTGGAAATAAATGTTAGTTATTGTAATAGGACAAAGTCGGTAACCGCAAAGAGTTGATAGGATAGGTTGCAGGCAGGATGAGAGAGATTGTAGAGCCAGTCCTTAGATAGTTTGATGTTACATTGTAAAAGTATTATGAGATAGGAAGATGGAGATCAGTAGAGCAAAATAGAGTAGAAGAAAGATGCAAGGAAGAACTGCAATGTATGTAATTTGTTTCATGAATGAATAGAACAAACAGAATTGTCCCAAATCTTGGACTGTGTTCATTTTATTGTGTGATTGAATGAATTTTACATTCTGTGTATGTGATTAGTTCATTTTTGTTCATGTATGATTGTTCACGAAGTTGATCGTATGAATTTGTGATGAAACTGGATAAGTTTCAATTGTGTCTCTTCTAAAACGCATATGCAAGGTGTGCATCTCGAATGCAAGGAGTGCATCCACTGAGTCTCATATTGAATCATAAGAGTTCAGAGAGAGAGCAGAGGAAAATTAGACCAGGTGCAAGGAATGCACAACGTCAAGGTACGACTAAGCGTCAAAGAACCAGAATAGAGGAATGCCTGGAGGGCGAGAAGAATTTATTTTCAAGAAATCCTTCGAACTGAGTTACCAAAATCCCTGAACGCAAGGAGTGCGTGGGAAGTTAGAATACTTTAAGGATCAATCTCAGAAGGGATAACAATTTTCATAAGTGTTGACGATATCCAAGAGTCAGACTCATAGGAGTAGCAAAGGTTGAAACCTTTGAAGACTCATAAATATTCTAATTCAGAAGAAATCAGAAGCTGAGGAGGAGGAGAGACAGTGGTCATTGGATCAAAGTGCAAAGGATCAATAGTCATCTTATAAAAGCAAGGTGCACAAGCCTTAGAGCTTCGCACACATATGAGAGAGAACTTACCAAAGTTTCGAAGTCCCGAAGTAGTTTGGGACTATCCATCGTCAAGGAAGATAGATGGCACAAGATCCACAACTTCAGAAGTTTGTGGACGAAGAGGAGGTAAAATAGCCGAAGTACGATCCTGATTGTTGATTGCCAAGAGATACGTGTCATAAAACCAGAAACCTCGAGAAATCTATTCGAGAATTTTTTAGTTGAGACTTGAAACTCCCGAAGCACGAATAGTTGAAGAGCCGAGAGTCGTCGATCTCTGAGTGGACACTTTTCAATGGATCACAAGCTCCGGGTAAATTACATTGGGGGTTTTAGTTGATATTTTAGATTCCCAAAGCCCGGAGAGTCGGAGAGTCGAAGTAAACCTCAATCATTTGATCCTCTGAAGTAGATCTCAATCGTCAGATCGTCTAAAGTGAATCTTAAGAATCGGATTATGTTGTAATAGGAGCATACCCGGGGTTCAATGCTTCAACATCGCACCAAAAAAAACCCTAACTACCAGTCCTTTCAACAACACCTGCGAAGCAGATGAAGTCTCACCCGAGGTGGAGGCAGGGGGGGTTGTAGGACTCAAGTGTCTACAACCCAGTTGGGACACAGATCTGTGATCACAATAATTAACATAGAACTTAGCAATTAATGTTCATTAGTCTTAAACCCTTATTCACATAGCAAATTCAAACCCTAATGACAAAACAACACAGTATTCAATAATATCTAAGCATATCTAACCATTTAGCACATAGTATCAAATATATCTAGCATTCATTCATGTTATTAAGCGCTAAGCTACTACATCATATGCATCTAACATACCTAAATATTCAACACTAAGCATAAATCACATCAATAGCACAAAGCAATCACAACACAGGATATACGTGGTTCACCCCCAACGTGGGGCTATGGCCCACCAAATCTTCATAGTCTTTATTATCTTCTTTCAATATTATTACATGCACAAAGCCACAAAAACCACTCTGCATAGGATAGGATATCTGCGCACACTTCGATATATCCTCCTTCCCTGAGTTTGGCACATCACAGAGCCTTCTTACAATCACTTGCACTTAACTCTGCAAGTTCGCAACGCTTAGTATGCACAGAGCATTCACAACTAATCGCACTTAGAAACCTGTTGATGGGTCCTAAATCCCTTGACTCAATAGTAGGAACCAAACCCTCCACAGAGGCCCAATTAGACTCTATATCGTTTAAAATGGAATGGTTCTCCAGATCTTTTGATCCAACCAATTTATTGATGGGCTTTTGTGTTTTCTTGTTAAGTCTCTTCCTTCAGTTAGGACTATTTTCTTCTATATTTTCTCTTGGGTGGGGATGATATGAGAGATGCAAGCCAGTATAAACCAACTTGAAAAACAACAGGATTAATTTTTAACTACTGGAGAAGATTTTAATCTTGGGATAACCCGCTACTCAACATGCAGACAATTACTCTATACCATAAGCCTAGTACTAATACATTAACCATGTGAGAATCCAATAATTGTCTGAGCCACTAACTATCAGAAAGAAAGCACATATGTAATAAGGTAATGGCAAGAAAAATAATTCATCTATCATAACCATTAATCACATAATCACACAACGATTTATCTTCATCATTAAATTAAAGAACATCAGGACATTGCACCAGATAACTTGACAACATAATTAATTGCTCTTACTCATTACTGCATCGTTCATGAAACAGGATAGGAAGTAATTCTTCTCCAAGTCCAATCACATGCATTTGATGATAATAGCTTGTCTTTGGTCCAAAAGGACTTCTCAATTCATAGTAATCTCAAAATAATTCTTAACAACCAAAAAGAAAGAGTCTTACAACAACCATCGACCTTTAACTAATTGGTCGGTGTCTTTATTTATAATATAAAGTTTTAACTGAAACTAACAGCTAAGAGAAACTTAAACAAAAAACAAAGCACCACGTGGTGTTATCTTCTAACAACTTCTTTAACAGTCGTCCCGAGATACTTCTTGAAAAGGGTGACTTCTCTCATATTTAGTCCAGCTGACAAACAATTCTTCACAAGTTTGGGCCCATGGAAATATGTGTTGTTCCATCAAGGCTGCATATATTCCCCTGATGTCCACTGCATGTGCTCAGTACTTTACTAAACTGGAGTTCAGTTGTTGTAGCATGTTTTGGGATCTGATTGGATGTTCTGCGAATTGTTGCACTTTCCCTGGTCTCGCATCGGCTATCTTTGCGGACTCTTCGGTCCTTAGTGCATATTGTTTAGCATGCATTTTGACCACATCAATCAGGGCGATGAAATTGTCGGGGGTGTCGAACTCAGGGATCCCGACATCCTTTATTATTTTGTTAATTTTATCCCAGTGCTTCTTGCACCTGGTCCATTTTTCTTAGATCTCTCAATGTGAGTCCTGAGACATTTTAGCTCAGTACTCAATTGATCGCTTTATGCGATTAAGACTACTTTTTCCTATCATTTGAATGCCATGTTTTTCCTTATCTTGGCCTTGTTGGAATGCCTCAATGTACTCAAGTCTTTCTATCTCTTGTTGCGCCCTTTCATACCATCGCTCCATCTCCTTGCATGTCGCGAGTTCCATGAGAGTGTCCTCCTGGAACTTAGCTATGTTTTCGGTTAACAGGTGTCTTTCCTTATTGAAATCATTGTAAACTCCTACAAAATCACCTTTCAGATACACAACAGTCTGCATGGTGCCTTTGTAGTATTTATAAATATGGCGCAAGTGATCGAGCTCCTTTAGGTCGACGACTAGTTCCTTTTCCTCCCTCCTAGTTCTATCCAAGGTAGCATCTGAGAGGGATTTTCCTATGCCGATTAGTTCAGACGTCCGGGCATCTGCTGTGTTGATCAAGTTATCCTCTGTAGTAACTAAGATTGAGTGATCCAACGAGATCCTTCTTTTCTTTGTAGTCCTTTGAACAATGTCCTTTCTCTTTTGATCGTAGGAGATCACATAGATATATGCTACCTCGTCTATTGGCTCTGGTATCTGTTGATCCCCCCATGTTAGCTTGTTTCACAAACTACCAGTGGTGTATATTTGTTCAATATTGGGCTCTCGAACTTCCTCATTGTGCCTTGTGGGTTTGACTTCTACTTGTCGCTCGTTGGGGATTTGAGTATTGGGAAAAATGGAGGTGCCAGGTATAGATTCGTTACTTATTTTCTCGTCGGCCACAAAACTATTGATTTCCTTTTGCGGGGATCCTTTCTTTGTATCCTCTGGTTCGGGCTTGTCATTTAGATCTTCTTTGGTTTATGATTCATTGGGTTCTTTTGTGTCGAGGCTGCTTTTGGATTCTATTTCCGTTTTCAATACCTACTTGTCTTGAACTTGGGGCTCAGGGGAGGAAACTTTATCAGGACCCTTTTCCTATTAGACATGCACAGGGGAGTCGTGAGATGGTTCCGGGCTTTCGTCGTCGCTATATATATATGTATAAGTTTGTTGAGGGGATTATGTGCTCATGTTTCTATTGACACCCGACCTGTCTCTGTTTGACTTGTCCTGTCCACAGGGGAATTGACCGACGATGTTGTGGATCCGGTGTTGCCTAACCTGTTGGTGTTCCCAAGGTCTGTGGAATTGGGGCTGCTCGACTCCGTCGGGCTTCTTTATCGGGTACCAGTTGGAAGTGAGGGCGTTATGATAAGGTAAGGATCATCCTGCATTCATTTCATTAGCACCTAACTTTGCTGGTACAAAAGTTCACCCACCCCTTGTGCAACTTGAACTTTAGGGAAATCCTTGATTTGTACTGGGGATTCCTGGTAAACTGTTGTCACCCTGATGTCCTCTTGGGGATCGCCTATTTATTTTCCCGATTCAGATGCTACAGTTCCTTCCCGTGCCCTGAGAATTTCTTGATATTTCTTCTCCAAAGACGTTGCTTGCTCTTCCCAAATCATAGATTTGAACCTGGTTGTTCGAGGATCATCCCTCCTTGACGCTACTTCACTCCAATCTTGAGAGTTTTCGGTGAAAATTTCATCTTCAAACCAATCGTGGGAATAAGACCAACAGGATGATACCTGGGATGCATGTTGTAGGACCAGACCCTTGGGATCGTGTTTGTGAAATTGGCCAATTTGGAACCGAAATTCTAGTTGACTTAACCCTTCTTGCTTAGCATGTGAGGTATCTTTGACCATGTAGAAGGAAATATGAAACCCATACGGAATGAAGGACCGCTTCTTATCTTTTACTAAAGTGGCATTGTATCCTTACAGGATGGTTTGGTAGCGAATTTCCCCTAATACTAGTCAGTCGGGAACATATATGGGTAACAAAAGGGGTGCTCATGTGGTTCTGAAAACCCTGATGTAGGTTTCGCACTCGTCTAGATACCAGTGACCCAATTTTGATATAACCTTTTTTTCTTCTTCTCACAACCTAGGGCATTCTTTCCTGAACAATAAAAAATAGATGCGTGCAATAAAATGGTCACAGATAAGAGCATAGGATTTTTTGTACCTGTTATCCCATAAGATGTTGAAGTATATGTGGACCCGGAGCTCCGAGGAGTGCCAGTTCAAGTTCATTATAGAGAAAACATTCCTAGAGAAGATGATGTCTAATAGATACGGGGCCATGTAGAAGGAGGGGGTTTCCCCCTCTTTTGGCGTCTGGGCTTGTCTTATGCAGGTGCTCAAATGTTTGGAGATGATGGCACCCCAATTGAAACCCGTGCCTGAAATGTCCACCGTATAAGCTAGCGGAATCCAAGCGTCTGAAAACCAGGAGCAATATTTCTCCCCATGCAACTTGCAGAGAAGAGCCATCAATTATATGTATGGTTCCCTTAGATTGGTCTTTGGGTACCATTCGATAGTCTGGTTCATGAATTTTTTGTCCTCCCTCCACCACGATGCTATGATTTTGCTGGTATCGTGTGATGCATAAAAAATCAAAACGAAATCAGTGCTCAACTATTCTTTCGACTCCCTGAGCTTGTAGTAACTTTGAACCTCTAATGGCAAGAAAACCCTAATGCATCCACCATTATCATAATTAATCAAACATTTATGTGCATAGGTGTGGTCAATGTGCCACTTTAGGAGCTTAATGCAAGGAAACATTAGATTTCATCTTGCTACCATGTGTATATAATCCCTACATATGTTTGGGAGGACATCGTCATCGAGCTTCCTTGTATCAGGATCGTTGTGCGGGGTATACTCGAGGGGTTATTCTTTCTTTATTTTCTTAAAAAATTCTTCCCAGCGAGGGGATGTTGTTTTGGCTCCAATGTTTTCCTCTATGTCTCCAAAGGCCCAGGGTTGGATGAAGGCATTCTTGGTAGTTGTATTAATGACAGGCACTAGTTTGGGGGCTAATTCTAATTGTCTTGCAACTACTGGGGAGGATCCCTCTCCTGATTCTGGTTCTTGTGGCTTTGGCTCGCTTGGGGATTTCCTAGTGGAGGGTTTTTTCGGAGGTATTGTTCCTACAGTTAAAACAACCTTTAAGCATGTGTATAGATAAAAGTTGGGTCAAGAACATAAAAAGGAAGCGTAAAACACCACAAGTTGGTACATACCTATAATCCTTGCTAATCTAGTTGTCTAATACTCACTGAACTTTGGATGACTTCTCTGGATTGTTCGCCCTGCTCCTCTGTTTGTTATGAAATATTCGTCGTCCAGAATAGGATCATACACAATGACTTCGAAAGAATATAACAGGAGAGACTTTATATGTCGTATCAACCAGTTAATATGAGTAATAAATGCAATTCAAAAATAAATTATGTCGGTTCTCCGCAATTAAATTGTAACTGGTTGACGGTGGAGGCAGATGCATTGTATCGGTGATATTTTAACAGTTTATTTTGATTCACACACGGATTAGAAACTAATGCACAATCCACAATTTTACTAAGACTTTAAATGTGTCATACTTAATGAATCTGTGGGTTTAAACGTCTCATCACGTCGTGTCTTTCCGACGTGGAGATTAGGGATCGGTGATCGGGGGAAGGTTTTATGTGCGCAGCTCCTTGGTGGGTTATCATATTTGTTACCTACTGTCACCAAAAATGTTTCGGGAGTCGGTGGTTGGTGATACCACTCCTCCCTTGTGCGATGCTTAATTTTTTGTTTTCTTGTCGAAGCCGAACGGATTGGTCTTTGGCGATACCCCTACCAAAGTTCATTCATAGATAATAAAGACTTTCGTCTGCCGACGCCAATGAAGATAGGTGCTTGGATATTTTAAACTTCTCAAATGATTTTCTCCACCTTTAATATTTACCGATGATGAACTCCCTAAGAGCGTTGGGGAAATCTTTAGTTTTTCGATTCCTTAAGTGGTTGTTAAGAACCTTTTAATGGTTAAGATGATTCATTGTTGTATGTTCAAAGGAAAAATGATAAGAGCAGGCATCGGTTTCATACTGAAGGAAAAACAGACAGTGAAAAGGATCAAGTGGTACCCAAAAGTAAAGAAATACTTTTTAGGGTGTGTTGAGTGCTCAACACAACCTTTACATATCTTGCACAAAGCCTACTTAGATTTTACCTTATGCTTCTTAAATGCCTAGCTACTTATTTATACATTTACAAATGGGGCCTCAGCATGGGTAAACCCATGGTCCAACATCCCAAACCTGTTACATAAGCCATAAAACCAAAACTCCCACAAAAAGGGGGCAAGATCTCGTGATCTCTTCTTCTCCCGGGCGCTTCATATTTGACCATCTTGTTGAAGTCCCAAAAATGGTTAAACACAACCAAGGTACTCCAAAACTTAGTTGAGGGCCTACAGGCCCCCAACACTCACCTGTGACTCTTCCTAAGTCACTCTTATCTAGGAAACTCTACTTTGAAGGCCTCGATATTGGCTCAATCTGCCTCGACTTGCTGCTTTTCTAGGGCCTCCTGCTCGATGGACTCTTGAATGACTTTCTCAATGACAGGTCCTTCTAGGCATTGTTCCACTATGGTGACTTCTTGTTCCAGTTGTGCACCTTGTCGCTCGATCTCCTAAAAAATGGTGCAGGCTTCGTTCTGCACTGACTGAAGTCTCTGGGTCACTTCCATGACTTCACTCTGGATGGCATGGACCTACTACTAAACTGCACGTTGTTCTTGTGACCTTTTCATTTTCTTGACCGCTGACAGTAGCTTCAACTATGCTTGTACTTTCATTGATTGTTTCTTTTCTTCCTAGAGTTGTGACTCTAATTTCCTTAGTTCTGGGTCCTCTACAGGCACTCAAAGGTATGTGCACTTTGATTGCTGAGTTTATTTCATTATAAGGCCAATGCCTTTATTTTTCCGACTATGCTCTTGGCAATTTATTCCCTCTGATCTCACAATTCCTGTAAAGTGCTCGACACTGCTTGCAATTCCAGTTAAGCTACTCTTTATTGGAGCTACTGAATGGCTTGAATGATCTTCCCCACTAGGATCTCAGCCTGTTTCCTCTTCCATCTGTGCCAGGCCCGACACAGATCGAAGTGATATAGTGATTGATTATTTAACACTAATCTTCTCTTTGAGAAGTTGTTCTTTTTCTTTCTGGAGTTGCTCTATGTCCTCTGCAAATTTTTCCTGGAGGTCGTCTTTCTATTGCTACGCAACCCGATGTTTCTCTAGGGATTCTTCCATTGCTTGCTTCAATTACTCTGTGGCATGCTTTTTTTCTTCCTGGATCCAACAAAGGTGAGCCTCTGTCACATCAGCTATTCTACGTAGATGAGCAGGTGCATCTCCTACTTCTATTCCCCCTGATGACAACGACGCAATAGACAGTGTGCGGCTTGAATAAAGAGCCTGTTGTACCCCTTTGATCTCTGCCTCGATCCTTTCATACATTGTCTCTTGTTTGGCTTCACTTCACTGCAAAATGTCCTCGGAAGTATATGATATCTCTGCGATGATGAGGTCAATATCATTCACTGTAAATATAGTCTGTAAGTGGGGCTTACTGGTGCATGACTTCTTCTGCACTGAGGGTTTATTTGGAGAAACCTTTGTTTTCTTGGATGTCTCTATCTCCATAAGGGGATATTTAGGCGGTGTTAGTTCTCCCTATTCCTTCTTGTCTTCGTCCCCTTCGTCCTCTTCTTTGTCTACTTCGTCACCTCCTCCCTCTTTAGGTGAATCTGGTGTAGTCTTCTCTGATGCACTATGCATTTCCTGTACTTCTTCCTTCTTCTTATTCTTGCTACTACCTTGTCCATCATACTCTTCTCGAGTGACTACAGGACTTCCGATGAGGTCAAGGTCGGAGAGTTATGTTTGTTCGACGGGTACAAGGAATTTTGTAATCCATTCCTTGGTTATTTCCTCCATATCTTCCTCGGTGAGTTTGTAATAAGACTAGATCTCTTCCTTGTGTTTGTCTCTGCACACAGTGATGTAAATGAAGTGCCTGACTGCACAGAACTTTGCTATTGGCCCGAACCTATGAAGTGCATTCGGAGTCATTCGAGGGAAGGATTCAATGGCCCTCTTCAACTGCAAGTAATAGTTGTGGAACACCACAGTAGACTACCATTGCTTCGCCATGTAGCTTGAATACCATAGGGTAGTGAACCTCACGGCTAGTGGTTCATATGGATTGAATTTAGGGAAGGTTGTTGCCTCTGACATCTCCCTGGAAATGAAGGCAATGAGAATCAACAACTAGCTAAAGTGAAAATCGTAGCCCTGGTCTTTCTCTTCATGGTAATCTTGCTCCAACTGGTTAACAAGGTAGCTCACCCAGTTCATATGCATTCATTCAACACATTTTCCTGTGAGGTTGACAACAAACCCCGTGACCTGTGTCGGTATGTTTTTCCTGACAAGCTTATCAGTGATCAACTGGAAATCTAGGCACACTGTATCATTTTGGATGGAGGCTACCTTGTAGCCCCTCTTTCCTTTCTCCACATCATCATAGGTGTCCTTTATTCACTGTGCCAAGGCACGATCTGCAACCTTACCTGAGTAAAAATCCTGAGGATCCAATCCTTGCATTCTCAATCCAATGATTCGGTGGATCAACATCGGATCTACAATGATGCGCCTATCCAACCATAGGTAACCGCCATGGTTGCACGATAGGAGAAGTTTAATGCACACATTAACCTCTTGATGTCTATCGAAGTGTGGTATCTTCATCACATTAAGGATTTTTTATCTTGCGATGTCCATGGTCGACGGCTGGGGGATTATCTTCGAATTCTTCTCCAATGTCTTTGTCAAGTACTTATGTGGTGTGATCATTCCATAATTCTTGCAGTCTCCCAAGTTGAAATAACTAATATTTAGCGTCATAATCTATCCTAACTACAGTCCAACTACGTGTATCCCCTTCGGGAGGTATGCATTGATCAGTGTATAGTCAAAGTCCCTCGGGACACTGTCATGACTAACCGTGTTAGCTAGAGGTGGGATGTAGTCAGGCAGGACTGACAGGATGAGATTCATGTTCACCAAGTTGTCGCGATGCTTGCTCCATTTCTCTGTCGTAGTTTGGGATGGCCCAGATCAACGTGTAGTCGATCGGGAGGCTTGCAATCCTCTCATCGATGCGGCCTATGCTTCTGTGGACATGACCTTCTCTGCCATGAGGTCAATCAAAATCTCTTCAACGTATTTTTCTACTGCGCTAAGGTTGCCCGACATACATGCTCGACATCAGATATTTCATATAGGTGGACAAATGCTCAAGGTAAGTAGAATGTGTGGCAAAGCAATGTGTGGCGAGGTCTAAATAAGCACTGTGCGGAAGCAATTAGTTCTTTGTGGGCTCGGATAATCACAATTTGCAAAAAGTGTCCTCGGTGAAACATTCGACGAGTTAAATAGACAACATCGTAATAGACTCCTCAAATGGGAAGGAATTCCTCAATCAATACAATTCCATCCGTTATGGCGTGGTCCCAACGGTCCAACATCGATATTTCTGGAAATAACTGTGTTTCTAGTCATTCTGGAGCATCGTTCTAATGGTCAGGATGCCTCCAACAGTCATATTTATTCACCATGGTGAAGTGCTAGTATACGTTGTTCTTCTATTCTAGTGTGGTTCAAGTTCTGCAAGCCTTCCTTCTGTGAATTCCTCTCTAGAACCTCTTGCAATTTCTCTAGATTTTCTTTCTTCTTACTGATATTTCTTGCTTTCTTTCCGGTGATCTACACCTCTGGATTCCTCTTTCCATTCTTGTTCTTATCTTTTCTTAGCATAGTAACTTTGCACTATTGAGGATATTTCACAGGGTCGAGGGTAATACTTCTTCTCTTACTATGTATGCAGTAGGTGCTCTTCTCTTTTTCATGGACAAGTTCTTTAATCCTTCTTGTGTTATTTCAACTTCGACAACCAGGTCTCTGGACCATACTAGCTTCGAGTTTCCCTCATGTTCTTCTATTAAGAGTGTTATTTTCCTAGCCATGAAATCCTTTAATTCTTTCTTTTTTTGTTTTATAGATTCCTCCTCTTCTTTCCTTCGGATTTGATCTCTCTCAATCCAAGTCTTTCCTAACAAAAGTGCAAAAGGAGCGTTGTTCTCAACAAGCTTATTGACCTCGAATTATTCTTCTGTCGATGTTCCATGAGAAATCATAGGTACATGGGTAAGCCTTCCACATAGGGTTATCAACTTTCCTTTAAACAATCATATTCCTCCCAATAAAAGAATCATAGAAGGCTTTCCCAAAATTTCCCAAGTACTTTCTGGCATAATGTTCACCTGTGTTTCTGCATCCAATAAACAGTCTATGTTGAAGTCTCCTATTCTTGTTTCTATGCACTCTTTGTTTTTTAAGATCTCTGATAAACTGATGTCTCTGTGATCATTCAGTCTTTCTCTCATCTGCAATAATATAGCCTCTGATTCTTTCTGGTTCTCTAGTATATTCTTAGTCTCTTGAACCTTCCTCATGGTTTCCTTGTTTCATGTTCATATTCTCAACTTTAGCAATCATTCTAGGGAAATCTAAAAATTCATGTCCAGTAGCTTTATAACAAATGAAAATAGGACCTCTACCAGGGCATTCCTTATCAAGATGTCCTGGTCTTCTGCAACTATAACAAAGAGTCAATCCTCTCTTTCTCTTAGATGATCCCCAACCTTTCTTGTACTGCGCTCTGGGATCACAGTGATGGACCTGTAAAAAAATATTTCTAGGATCTTGCATCCACTTGTTAGTCCAAAAATTCTTTCTATGCATAGGAATAACATATCTTTCACTATTTCTATCAGATCTATTCATATCATATCTTCTTTCTTTGAGTTGTGCCCTAGTTTTCAAACTAGGACAAAATCTATCAAACATACGTAGATTCATACTTTCGAAGCAAACATTTCCACTTATCTTACCTTTATCAGAGCAGCAATTTTTAATATATTACCTCTTTCTTCAGATTGGGCTTCCCTTCTTATCACAGAGCTTCACAAATCAAGTAGATTACTTCACACTACAACAACAGATCTACGCATAGATATTTCGCTTTTCTTCAGTTCCCAACAATCACAATTTCAGGTCTCGGCAGCGAAACCATTTGTTGGCACAGGGGAAGACCTGGGGTTCAACGCTTCAACGACGCACAAAAAAAACCCTAACTACCAACCCTTTCGACAACACCTTCGAAGCAGATGGAGTCTCACCCAAGGTAGAGGTAGGGGAGGTTGTAGGACTCAAGTGTCTACAACCTAGCTGGGACACAGATATGTGATCACAATACTTAAAATAACACTTAGAAATTAACATTCAATAGTATTTGGCCCTTATTCACATCGTATATTCAAACCCTAATTATAGAACAACGCAGTATTCAACAAGATCTAAGAATATATAACTATTTAGCACATAGTATCAAACAAATCTAGCATTCATTCATGTTATTAAGAACTAAGCTACTACATCAGATGCATCTAACATACATAAATATTCAACACTAAGAATAAATCACATCAATAGCACAAATAAATCACAACACATGATATACGTGGTTTTCCCTTAGCATGGGGCTATGTCCACCAACTCTTCGTCTTCTTTATTATCTTATTTCAATATTCTTACATGCACATATCCACAAAACCCACTCTGCATAGGAGGGATATTTGCACGCACTTCGCTATATCCTCCTTCCCCGAGTTTGGCACATCACAGAGCCTTCTTAAAATCACTTGCACTTAACTCTGCAAGTTTGCAATGCATATTATGCACGGAGCCTTCACCACTAATATGATCCATATGGATATCAGTGGCCACCCACCTTTTTGGCAATTTACTATTTTTAGCAGTTTTTACTTTCGAGGCCATTTTGAGGACCTAAATGAAGGATTTTCAGTATCAAGCTCCTCAATGATAGTTAAAGGCATGATTGAGCCCCCAAAATGAATCTCCTTTATGATACCTTTCCAACGGGCTATCGCATGCCTAAAACAAAGATCGTATGCAAAAGTTACGACCCCAGGAAGTTGATGTACTAGCTTACCCAAATGGGACCCAAATTACTTTTGGCGCTTCATCTCCTAGGGTTAGTTTTTTGGATGTCTAGGGTCTTTTGAATTCTTGATTATTGTAAAAATTCCTTCAGAGCCTCATTGTAACCTTCTTCTTGCGAATGCGTGCTACCATCACATCTCTTCTCAGAGATAAGCTACCATCATTCCAGCAAGCTTGTTTCTGCTGCATTTTATAGTTTCAGCTTATTTCGTTATTGAATAGAAAACCAGTTTTACTATATCTCTATTATTTTGTGTTAAGCACCTGTTAATAATCTTTATTCATTTTGTTCTTCTCATAAAATCCAGATTAGTGGTATCAGAGCGGTCTGCTCCTTGTCGTCTTAATGCATGTCCCCAACGAGGTCGAAGTACAAAGAGTTGGGTTTCGAGCTTGTTTCTCTTGAGGACAAAAGCTCTCACATGCCCAAGCGACCTCCCATGGAAAGAGAAAATAAAGATGACAGGATAGGATATCCTTTCAAACTATTGATTGAGGAAGTCCTCACGCAATAGAGGAACGAGATGATGGATAGTTTCGCACAAATCCTTCGGCGACTACCAACAAGCGATGCATCTTCTTCGAACGGAGGCGCCGCACCCTTCAAGGTAAAAATAAACTTTGATATTCCTATATTTGAAGGTCAGATAGATGCAGATGTTGTAGACAAGTGGTTAAATCTACTAGAAGGGTATTTTTCTGTTCATAAATTTTCGAATAGGGAAAAGATTTCTTTTGCACTCCTCAAAGTCGTTCCCCATGTCAAAGATTGGTGGGAAACTTTCTGTGAGAAAAAGGAAATAGAGGAAACCTCACTATTTTCAGTCACGACCACCTAGGAATACTTCAGGGATGCTATTAAGGAACAATACTAACCTGTCGGAAGTTATGACGACCTGTTTACCAAATGGACCACACTGCGGCAAGAAAGAGACCAAGCAGTGCCAGATTTCACAAATATCTTCCATATCTTGCACACCAAGTTGGGTATCAAAGATTCAGAGTGACATATGGTGCTCAAGTATTGTGGTGCTCTACATAGATACATACATACTGAAATGGAGTTTCTAGACATCTCATCCTTGGNAACAAAAGATGCAGCAATTTGGGCCAGGGAACCTCTCGCAAAAAAAGCCAGGAAAGGGTGGCCCCAACCCACTGAAAAAAGGACAGAGAAAATATGGACAGTATCAAGACAACCAGTACAAGCCGCAAGTAAATAAGGACACCAAAAAGATAAAGAAAGATACCAGGAAGTGGTGCGACTTTCATAAGAGCCCTTGGCATAACACTGTTGACTACCGCTTAAAGCAGTCGCTGGTGGCCGAAGTGAAAGCCTCTGAATCAGATGCAGATTTTGACTCTGAGATAGAACCAGAAAGGGGAAGATAGATCATTGACATGGAACCTAGTGCCACTGTTGCTACCACCAAGCTCCAGCCTGGTGAACTAGACAAACCAGAAGAAGGAGAGCGCCTCTTCCATTCACATATGTGGGTAAAAGGCACCCCACTGCACTTCATCATTGATAGAAGTAGCCAGAAGAACCTCATCTCAGCAGAGGTCATCAAGCGGTTGTCCCTGCTAACAACAACGCACCCACAACCCTACACCATTGGATGGCTCTGCCAAGGAAGCGATCTCCGTGTCAGCCAATAGTGTCGACTGTTGTACAACATCAAGCCCTTCAAAGACGAGGTATTGTGTGATGTTACTTCTCTCGAAGTTTTTGATATTCTTTTGGGCCAACCTTATTTATGGAAACATCATGTTGTATATGAGTCTAGGCCTC
>SNQJ01S0086381.1:113348-125186 GCA_010110895.2 Picea sitchensis | reverse complement strand
CATGGTCTCAGCTCGGGGGTGGCTAGTGGTAAATCCACTGGGAGTCGCTAAGCCTACGGTTGGGTGGAAACGAGCACCCCTCTCAGTAGTTGCACTCACTTCTGGTGTTATTTCTGATAAGTGTTTTACATATTGCATCTTGAAATTCATATGTTGACATATATGCTCATAAACTGTGAAATTGTGAACGATTACAGTATAAGAATGTCTGTGCAATGTTTTGATAAGAAAGGGTAGATATATGCTTAGAACAGAAAATGAATGAATTGGCTTATGACTGATAAATGAATTTAATTATGCATGAGTTGAACCAAGTCAGACTTCCAACTCGTACTTGAGAATTTGTTTCCACTTATCTATCTCCAGGAATGCCCTGAAATAGATCTCTTCACAGAGATTCCCTCCTTGGAAAGGTTTACCAAGAACCTGGAAAAAGGACTTGAGTGTGCCAGCCTTAACAACCCTGTATGAGGAGGAATGACCCTCTTAAAATCCCGAAGTAACAGTGTAGGGATGAGTATCAATCGACGGACGAGATCTCGTCGAAAGATCCCCAGGTCATTCATGACCGTTAGATTGACGAAAGAAACAAGGGCGTTACATACCTTTCCCCTTTTACTCTACCTTCGTGAATAGCAAGGAAAATCGGGACCGTAGATCCCCAAGGTTTGTGGGAGTATCTATACTGTTGGTTTCTTTTTCCGTCCAGAGAGCAGTGAGAGAGTACACGATGTGGGACAGATCTGAGTCATTGGATCTTAGCTAGAGAGCCCGATAGCCGTTGGATCTGCTAGGAGGTGCATGAGGGTTAAGCCCTCATGAACAAGGGAAAAAGTCACGAGAGAGGAGTCGGTATCGGGGATTCGGAGTTCGGGGTTTTGAGAGTCCTGATGATAAGAGATCGGGACACTCCTTGGTAAAAATCCCGATATAGATCTAGACCGTCCATCCGTGAAGGACACGTGGCGGAGATCGAGAGTCCATCGGTATTTCAGATACCGGGGATTCGAGTTGACAAAAGATTTGCGTCACTTGGAGTCACAAGTCATGAAATCGTGAAACAACAAGGACCATTCATCTAAGGGAGGACACGAGGATGATAATTCCTCGACCCCTCTTCACCTTTGCAAGCGATGAATGAACAGGATCCCTTCGGAGGATCCCAGGGTCTGTAATGACCGTTTGATTTAAGAGAGAGACGCAGGCAGTAATGCCATGACCCCTTCCTTTTTCTCTCACAAGAGATGAAGGAATCAGGACCATAGACCCCATGGTCCATGGAAGTACCTGGACCATCCATCGAAGGGACATGTGGCTGTCGATCGACGTTTCAACGTTTTGGCACCCGGAAAAAAAAAGGGCAAGGAACCTTTGTCTTCGCGAGTCACGAAATTCCGATCACCAAAGCCTCGAAATGGTGTGAGGCATGAATAAGATTGAGGAAAGCCAGGATTTGATCGTGACTATTGATCATCCCAAAAAGACCACGACCGTCGATCTTGGTTGAGGGTCTCTGCCGTCCATCGAAGGGACACGTGGCTGCCGGTCAATGTTTCTGCATTTCAGCACTCAGAAAACAAAAGGGCAAAGAACCTTTGTCTTCGCGAGTCATGAAATCGTGATACTCGAAATCCTGTGGACCGTTGGATCCATGCTCCTAAGAGCCGTCGATCTCTTACATGACTTTCCATATCGCAATTCGAAGACTTGGATGACGAAGAGTCTTGGATTCGTTGCAATTCGAACTCCCGAGTACCAAAACCCCAAAAGTATCTATATCGTTGGATCAGGGGAGGCCTATGACCGTCGATCTCCCTTTGGAGGGAAACTTTGGAGACCTTGAAAGTTTCGGGGGTTTGAATGGGGAAAGGTAGGAGTCGTGTATCGCGATTTCCCAAATTGCAAAAATCCGTTAAGCTCTTGGTTGGATTAAGCGTGTGGGAACAGTACAAGGTCATGTAGACAAGTCCCCAAGAGAGAAACTTTCCCCTCGGTAGCCCCGTCGGGGTTTGGCATTTTGTTGTTTCATGCTTCGGGGTTTGCAATGTCGAGAGACTCGACATTATGGTAGCACCGAGTCATGAAGAGAGAAAAGACACCGTGCTAGTTCGGCTCATAATCGTGAACTATAATCACATGGAGGTGGAAAAGGAAATATAGCCAGCCTGTGCTAAGCCCCGTAGGACTTCGGGGATTCTGACTGTTGAGAAATCAATGAAAAAGTTCGATTTTGAGTAGTGGGTATGTGACATGGCTGATCACTACTTGATCCTTCTTCATAACGCAAGCCAAATTTCAACTTTGGATTCCTTTTTTGATTTAGAATGGAGATTAATCCTTTTAAGGCTTTAATACTTGACAGATTTTGGTGATACAATTCCTTAAACTTCTCCATCTCTTTTCTGGTCTTTACTATTTCTTCTTCCAAAGATTCACATCTCTCTTTCTTCTCTGATAACTGTTGTTTCAGACTTTCCTCTATTTTCTTTGCCTCTTCTAACTCCACTTTTAGCAAGGCAAAGTATTCATCATGTTTATTGTTATTCATTTTAAACTGCTTCAACAATTGTTTTTGTTTTCTCTTCTTGAATCTGAGTCCGTCAATTTCTTTCAAAGCACTGATTAATTCACCTTCCATATCCACCACAACTTCTTCATCATCCATTTCACCTCCCGTGTGTTCATAATCTATATCTCCCATATCCATAAGCATAAAATCATTCACTTTATCTTCACAAGATGAATCACTATCTATGTCTTTGGAGGAGTCATCGTTATTTGCACACAAACTTTTCTTTTCACTATATTTCTTAAATTTGTATTTCTTTTCATCATTAGAGTTCTGGTCCTTTTGGTATTTTTTTCTTGTGAGGACACTTAGATGCAAAATGACCTATTTTACCACAGTTAAAGCATTTGAAGGGCATCTTGCCTTGGTATTTGCCTGATCCTTTCTTTAAACTTGTCTCAAATTTTGCCTCAATATCATCTAGTTCTGAATCAATATTCCTGTCCTCTTTAAAAGATGTTTCTCTAGTAATGCATTTATCTTTGCTAATTCTCATTTCATATGCAGTTAGAGTTCCTAGGAGTTGATAAATGGACATAGTTTTAAGATTATCTAGTTCTTCTATTGCAGAGACTTTTGGATTAAATTTATCAAGCAGAGACCTTAAAATATTCTAAACTAAAAATAATTTTTCAATTTTCTCACCAAGACCCTTCATGGCATTCACAAGTTCTTCAACTCTTAAAAAATACTTGCTAACTTTTTCATCTTCATTCATATTTAGTTGTTCAAATTTCAATCTATATGTTTGAACTTTGGCATCTTTTACTTTCTCATTTCCTTCATAACTGCTAATAAGTTTATCCCACATTGCTTTGGCAGTTTCAAGATGTATCACCTTTACAAACTCAGCTTCATCAAGTCTATTCAAGATATGATTCATTTCCTTAGCATTAAATATAAACTCTAACTTATCATCCTTGGAAGTGAGCACAACAAGATTTGTATATCCGGTCTCTACTACATTCCAAACATCAGCACCTAAGGCCATTAAATATGTTCTCATTCTAACCTTCCAAAAGGCAAAATTTGTTCCATCAAACAAAGGAAGCTTAGTGGCTGAAGTCCCTTCATGACTTGTCATGTTTAAGCTTACAGATCTACCTTTAAATAAAAGGAACCCGCTCTGATACCAATTGTTGAAATTACTAAGACAACTAAGAGGGGGGGTGAATTAGTTGTTACTGTGCTTAAATAATGTATGACTTATTCAAACATTTTTTTTTTAATCTCTTCCAAGTGACCATCAATATTATACAAGATATGAACAACATAAATAATGAACATAAGTCACACATAAGATATACACAGAGACAGATTTTCACGAGGAAACCCATAAAGGGAGAAAACCTCTTCTTCTTCGAATGATAGGCAATCTTTTAAGTTTTGTACATCATCTACCTTTGAGCACCAACTCAATGTGAGACTACTACCTTTGTTTTACAAGATCCAACTTGCTGAGAGAACCAACCCTCTTATTTCTCTAGCACCCACTAGAAGGAAGCATCAACTCCCTGAGTGTTCCAGCACCAACTGGACTTATATAAGCAGTAACTTGCATACATAAAACTCTGTGTTTTCCCTAGCACCACCCTGCCACCCTGTTTTCTAGCCACAACTAGATGGAATATACAACTTCCAATATTCAAGCACCAACTTGAATATCAGAGGACCACAGTCCTTCCTAGCAGCACCCTACCTCCCTGATTATAAAATAAATGATTGAATAACCATCAATACTGATATATCAATTCTTACCACTTCTTCTTTGTTCTGCAATTCTTCTCTACATCATTATTCTTCTGCTTTGTTCATATTCTGTTTATAATTTCTGAGTTTGATCTCACACTGTGCATTCTACGATTTTCCCTTTCTCCCAGTTTACCTCATTTTTCAGTGGGAACAACCAAACTCACATAGTCACTGCATATCTCTTTTATGCACTCCAACCTCTTTAGTTACACCTCGAATCTCCTAGGGAAAAAACACCTCAGAAACTGAATCGCCAACCGTCCAAGAACCATGATTTAGTTTAGCTAACTGAATTATAAATGAACAATTAATCTTGAATAGAAATAATAGCCCTTCGATCAGATTCCCAAATAACCAACATTGTTGGATTAAATCCGCAGGGTCTTACATTTATCCCATATGCTCATTGGTTATGACCACGGGCCTAATCAAAAGGCACTTCGCAGTTTTTCATTTCAGGAATTTTGTTGTGAGTCACTCTGACTCTTCCAATTCTCGATCATGAAATGGAGCATTGCAACTTGCAAGCTCCTTCCTTCACGTGCCCACCAACGATGACCATCGACTCCACCAATAGGCGCTTTGCAATTGCATGTATCAGAAATCTTGTGATGAGACTTCTCGAGTCTCCCATGTCACGATCTCTGAAATGAAGCTTAGCTGGAATAGCTCATTCCTCTCATATGACCACCAGTTGTGACCAAGCACTTATCCAAAAAGTGCTTTGCGACTCTCGATTTCGGGAATTCTGTGATGAGGCATCTCGACTCTCCCATGTCACGATATTCGAAATGGAGCTTAGCAACTAGCTCCTTCCCTTCTCATGACCATTGGCTGTGACCAAACACTTATCGATAAAGAGATTTCACAATTTTGCATTTCGGGTTATCCAACTGTGAGCTGCCTCGACTCTCCCATGTCGCGATCTCTGAAATGGAGCTTATCTAGGCTATCTCCTTCCTCTAGCCTTCAATTATGTGACCTTGGCTAAGACCACGAGCCAAACATTCAAGAGCTTCATTTCATGACATCTCATGTCATGAGTTCCCACATCACACTCTTTTGACTCCTCCAATGTGCAAGTCAGTGAAATTCCAATCTCTCGCCACATGTCCTTCTCGATGATGGACTGCTTTTGGGACTTTGTAATCCTGCTTCATATTGCACGTAAATGTTGTGCTCGTTCTTCTGTATCCAATGATGGTCAGTCCTCACGCTCAGATCTGACACCTAATATATGTTCTCATCTTCTATGCGCTCCTCCTATCTGAATTTAGATGTAATGGCCATCAGGAATTCGAAATGGGAAATCCAACGATTACTATTTCTCTTCACTGTTACGCTTCTGATCTTGCCATGCCATCATCGTTGTGCTACTGATATTGCCACTTTCTCTTGTTCGTCATCATCGTATTGATTCATCGTCATGCTGATATCTGATCTTGCCATCAATGACAACAATCATACTTGGCCTCGGTATGTAAACATGCCAACACCTTTCCCCTCCTCTCTCATTTCCCTATACCTCCATCAAAAATCATACGTTTTTTGTTGGTTAAGTTGGTCCCCCATTACTAAATGACTTAGTTTTTATCATTACCTCTCTTGATTGATTTTTTGCACCATCGTTTTTTTTCTTGATGGGTAATTACATGTTATGGTTTTGTTCTGAAGTACTTGTCATCAAATTTTCTATTGGTTGATCTCATAATAGGTATAACAGTGTTTTGTATTCACATACAAGGTTGATTGCAAGAGCTAATCTATTCTTGCAAATGTGGTTGGAACACTAATTTTTGAATAATTTAAATAATTTAATATGTCATTTTAAATATTTGAACCATTTGAATGACGCCTGCATAAATGCACGATCATAAACAAGTGCCTCCACACTAGTTTACACATAGTTTCATCATTACACAACATCAGTCATAGTCATGAGAACTGCACTGTTCAATCATGGCTACTTCCGCTTGAACGGAGGGTTAACAACTCACAAGTATCGGTTTCAATATGAGGATATTCAAATTCATTGTATCATCAACAACCAAGGTACTCTGTACACCATGGTTCCTCCCCGAGAGTGATGGAAGTTGAACAGGACCGAGCCACAAGGCCTGGAGATATTCAAGGCCATACCTGAAATCAAATATATTTTCGTAAAGGAAGAAGGGTATGAATTCCTATGCACATTTGAAGGACACCACATAGGCCTAGATATGTTGTTCGAGAAGATGTTCGATGGTTTCCAAACCTAGCTTAGGGATACCTAGATTCATATTACAAAACACTTCATTGGATAAGCTTGTGCTCTCCATGTCTGTGGGGAAAGGTGGTTTAAGAAAGGAAAGCTACCTCCCGACCTCTGCAATAAATTCCTGTTTCCTGAGCACCAAGACCCTAACTGGAGCCAAGGAATCCCTGTGTTGTGGATAAAGGAATATTTGAAAGGAGCCATATTAGTGGTGCAGAGGTATATACCATGTGAGGGTCAATTTAGTATAGTACAATGTTATCACCTTCGTTTCCTTATGCATTTAAGTGGAGATAAAAAGATAAATTTACCCTATTACCTGCTTAAAATCCTAACCAAAATGGCTAAGAGGGTCCAAAGCCACCCTGAATCTACTCACAGGATCCTGTACCATCAAGGCTTAATTAAATTGCTAGTGTCTTTCGCTTTAGAGGAACTCGAAATTCCTTGGCGTTATTTATTGAAGTTTGTGGGATTGAAAGAGCAGGAACAAGTGCCCAATTTGTAGAATGAAGGTGATGCGAGTAAAGATAAGACAAAGGGTAGGGTTTCTCCAGATCCTGGGAGCTCGATGAAGCTTATCCAACCCACAACAAATAAGGGGAAAGGACTTAAAACAAGGAACATTCCCTCGAAAGAAAACAAGCCAGATAACTCCATGAAGGAGGAGTCCCATCATATGAAACTAATGTATTCTACGAAAAAAGGGGAAGGAAATAAAAAGTGGCAAAGCTACCCACATGCACCCACCTTCACTATAAATACCATAGAGCTCTTTGTAATCCATCCATTTAGAGGAGGAGTATATAACGAGCAACAACCTAATAAACCTATGACTAGAATGAGGGGGAAACTTGGATCTACATCACACAACAATGAAGTGGTTAAAGGAAAGGTTTTTCCTATAGAAGCCTTACCTAAAACATCCCTTGCATCCAGACAAGACAAAAAGAGGAAGGGAAAACAAAACATTGAAGAACCAAGGGAGCCAAACAAAAAAACTAGAATTACAAATCAATGGAGGATGAACTCCAAGTATCTTTTTAAGCCATCATTAAAATAACCCCAACCAATTATGATCGAAGATGATGAAAGTATTGAATTTTCCAGCATGGAAGAAACGATAGTCAAAGTTTTGAAGGGAATGATAGTGAAAAAGGATAAATCCGAGTCTAATGAGGGTGAGACGGAAGAAAAACCATTTGTAACTGTGAAAAAAGAGTATCCTATAGACTTCATTCAACAGGGAATATAAGATTATGGACTTGATGCGTTTATAACACTCCATCAACTGGAAGAGAATAGTCTAGTCCGAGGTTGTCTAAATAACCCAAGTCATTTGGAATAACTACCCCTAATGGGTTTAACGACTCTGTTAGCCGATAAATGGATCTAATCTAAACTATGAAAATAAAATAATTATGCATTAACAAAGATCTACTATATGCATTCACTATTCTCACTTTTATATACAACATATACAAATAAACAGGTGCAAGATTTACGAGAAACCTTGTAAACTAAGGCTGTACAAGAAAATTGAATCTCAAGAAAAATTAAATAGATTTAGAACATACTACTAATCTAATTTTAACCTTGAAGCTAAAAATAAAATAAAATAAATGAATGTAAATAATAATGATTTAACTTAAATAAACAAATTATTTAAGATTAAATGTTAATTTACATTCACAAAATATAAATCAAAACAAATAGAAAATCATTAACCTATGATTGGACAGTATTTAAAGAGAACTTTTGGTTGTGCCTTCCTTTATAACATTGTTCCAACAAACTGTCTATTAAGAGAAATCTATAGCAAAAGTTTGTGTAATTCTAAGAATGTGATAGTGTCAGGATGAAAATCACTTTGAATGACAATTTAAATCTTATTTAAAATGCAGAATGAACAACTTTCAAATCATGATTCTTAGTGAAGATATAATAAAGTAATCAACAATAAGAAAAATCTCAATTGAACAATTATATCTTTACAAATCTGAATTACATGCATAAACTCAATATAATACAAGATTTGTATCAAAATAATACAATCACCAAGACCATGATAATTGGGATAATGGACTATTAAAGATTGACAAAATTAAAACATAAATGATAACAATTAATCATGTATTGATAAAACAGACTATAGCTAATTTAAATCAATTCATAATCAATTACTAAAAGAATATGAACCATAATCAAAGATATTATAATAAAAACAAAACCCTTTTACTCACAGGACAAAATCCATTAAGCAATCTAGAATTTCATATTCTTCTTTGAAAACACTGGTCCATTCTCCAAAAAATTCCAACCATCTGTTACTCCTTTTAAAAAGAAAAAGTTTACAAGATAAATAATATACAAAAGAAAGGATAACAATCCTCCTCTGAATTTCTTCAATCCCCTATGTGGCTCTGAACTTTCTCATATATTTATGCAATGAATGAACAGTCTGGGCGTCACTAACAATTTCCGCCACCTGAAATTTTCCTTGGAAATAAACCACAATATCTCTCAAATCACACATTTGTTTGGGGAAAATATTGAGATTAAGATAAATGGGCCTGTTCTGTAGATGGGCTTTCATCCTTTTCTTGAGATTCCTCATGGTTTGGCTGCAATTGGTTCCACAAAGTCTTCTGTCTGTTCTTGAACGCATTTCCAAATCTTATATGTTGTTGCTCATAAATTATTTGCAGCAATCCAATGTTATTTTTGGATCAATTATATTGAACATATTTAGATAATAAAATCAAGCCATGCTTATATCCATATCAAATATCTGATAATAGAAACCTGTGAAACAAAAATAAACCAATTTAATTACCTAAATCTAAAAATTGTGAATAAAACAAAATCTAGAACAATAAAATTAAAATGAATTTAAACTAAAAGCTAACTATAAGTTGTAAAAAAATATTGGTTATATTTTCCGTTCAAATATGATCTTAAAATTCTAGAAGCTTCAAGTTGATGGAGAGGAGAAAAATATTAATTTCGGGTTTCCACAAAATCAAATAAACGATAGATAATTTTTTTTTTTGAAATGAGATGCAAAATGACAAAAGAAATAATTAATTAATGAAAACTACCAAATGATTTTGTGAAAATGAGAAATCAACCAAGATATTATTTTATGAAGTATTGAACCCATTATTCAGAATAATCAAACTTGCTAATGAGCAAAAGATGAAAACATAATCGTAATTTAAACGAAAGTAAATAGTTGATAAAAAATAATGTTTTCGTTTAAATTAAGATTTCTATACTTGTCTCTCCTTCATTCAAATTTGATTAAATGTGAACAAATGTCATAGAAAAGATCTGTCACAATAAGATTTCTTCCTATAAAACCATTTTTATTAATCCATGTCTTCAACCAAGCCATTCTCATAGAAGATAAATTCAATAAGGAAGAGGTAATAACAAAATCCCAAATTATGAAGCTCGTCCATCAACATCAAAACTCTGTAGAAAGCAAAACGAAATGGCATTTGAATTTTATGAAATTCAAACGAAACAAAAGAAAAGAATATAAACTCAAACCAACCTCAAAACAAAGCAAACCGATACCAATCAAATCAAGTCAAAGAGAAACAAACAAAGAATCCTAGTAAAATTTAGAGGGACCTTATATTTTGATTAAAGAAAAAGAAGGGGGTTGTTGCGGGCAGCCAACAAATGGTGACTCACTAGGTAGAGCAGTTATCGTTGCATTGATTCAGAACATTTCATTATGAGGAATTATAGTAAGAGGTACCAAGTTGCCATTTCTTGAAATTTCCTTAAGAAAATCCCTTGTTTGATCTATATAGTATTGATATTAGATCTGCATACATATATAGATTGATGTTACCATAGTTCATGAATTGAGGGGAAATATCTTGTAAAGAATTAAAATCCAAACTATTGTTTCACCAATGGGTCATGACAGTTTTAAGAAAAGGACTTCAATTCCACAGGTAGGGTCGTTGCTGCTAGTAGGCGTTCATAGCCTCAACATGGATGCATTTTAACCTATCGGATCACCTTGATCCCATCTAATAGTTTAAGCACACATGATGAATCATTCTTGGAATTATTAATTTTTATTCTTATAACATTTTGGTGACTAACTGAAATTCACTTTTCTGGCTTGGTGACTAGTTAGTAAGCAATGCCATCCACATAAATCCATGGAGGTTGTTATCACCATAAAAAATTATGTGTGAAATCTAGTTTTCAAGACTTATCGAGGTGCTAAACTGATGTGGAGGAGTGACAAACTAGATCACAGGGCCAAGTCTACCAGGAGGAGGCTAAATCTAGCGGTAGTGCGGAGTCGATGGGAACTGATAGGTTGCAGATCATAGCTCTACAAATTAGTAGTCGAGGCTCTTTTTGGGGAGAGGAGTTGCGTGGAAGATAATTCCCGAAAGTGGGCCAAAAATTAAATCATGGTTTTGGGTCAAGACCACATGGCGCCACTAGGTGCATTTCGAGGAGAAAAGGGGGTTTCCCCAAACCACTTCCTCATGCCCCCTGTTGGGTCACATATTTGTCCATATTTTCATCATCTATAGACATCCATTCCATCCCTTCTCCATCCTATGATCATTCATTTATCATTCCATTTTCCATACATTTGCTACAACCGCTCATAAAATGACATATTATTCCTGTTATGCTTTAGTGGATAATAATGATTATTCTTCCTTCATTTTTAATGAATTAAAGACTATTATGCATGATTTTTCTGATGATGGTTTGATGAGTGATTTTATGTATCAATAGTTTCATCCATCAAGGTTCCAACCTCCAAATGACACATGTGAGTTCCAGCTCATGGTTAACCATTTTTAGTGAAAAACGTGGCAGATAAGGAGAGACGAATTTGTGTGGAATATTTTGAGCATATGAGGATGAATCTCAAAAATATGAGACATGGGGTTTGTTCTGAATGGGCCCAATTGAGTTCAACGTAGGTCGTTTTCCAATGGAGCTACGGTTTGAGAGAAACCGCTGGTTCTTTAAAAGGGTATTTTCCATATTTACAGTTGCGGTCGGTTCTCTAAACTTAGCAATTTGTTTGCGAAACCTAGGGATTTGGGGATTTGATTTGTATAAATAATACCTCTTCAATCAGGAGAGGGGCATTCATGAAATTATATAGAATTTATTTGTAAGAAAGAGCTGAACTTATGTAATTTCTGAGTTTTCTTCAATAATACAAAGGAGTTGATGGATCTGCAATTATGTGCAACTTTCTCTTAAT
>SNQJ01S0086381.1:95542-113338 GCA_010110895.2 Picea sitchensis | reverse complement strand
CCTGCAATAATTCAAAATGTTATTCACATTCATTGACCTTTTCCTCAAGGTCCATTTACATCACATATTCACATTTATGAGTTTGCCATAGTTCTTGGCCAGTCCAGTTATATTTACAAGCTGGGGGAAACAGGGTGTTACAAGCCAAGTAACACACAATTCATCAAGTTTGTCAAATCTACAATCATTGACAACAACCACTCTATAGAAATAGAGAAAGATAATCATCCGCCAAGAAAGAATGAAAGAAAAAGTACCAGAACCGAATATCTAGATCAAAGAAATAACAAAAATACATCTTTTGGTCAAATAAATCATCAGCATGGAAGAAATCGACTCGCTCAAATAAGACAACCATTTTTCAGGTACAAAGGATTTTTCTATGGGTATTGTTTTTTTTGTTCTAACTTTGGTCACAAAGCTGTAAATTTCTCTTTAAGATTTAGATATGAGCAATCAAGATACTCAAGGAATAATTATCTGCCGCAACAAAGATTGAAACAACCAAGTAACAAACAACCAAAGACTACAAATCATGTGATAGTTGGGAGAAGGATGCAGATGAAACATAACAAAAATTATGAGCATAAAAATCATTATGATCTGTTATTCAGTGAACCAGAATGTTACATCTGCCATAACTATGGACATAAAGTTGCAGATTTTCGCTTAAGGAATTATAAGCCAGATTTGAATTCCACTGTTGAAAATTTCAAGGTTTGGAAGAAGAAAGAAGATGACAAGTGTAGACTAGTGTTATCACCCGAAAGACAAAATAATACCTGGTATATTGACAGTGGATGTTCCAAACATATGACTAGAGACAAAAATAAGTTTCTAACTCTAAGTGAAAGAAAATCAGGGAATTTAACTTTTGGAAATGATGCACCAGGAAAAATAAAAGGTAAAGGAATAGTAAGTCTGAGTAATGGCAAAGGAAAAGCTCAAGATGTGTTGTTTGTAGATGGTATGAAACATAATATACTAAGTGTCAGTCAAGTTTGTGATAGAGGATGTGAAGTTTTTTTTACTTCTAAAGATTGTAAAATAAAGTCTGTGAATTCAGGACAGTTGGTTGCAAAAGGGATAAGAACAAAAAACAATGTTTGTGTGTTAAAAGAAGACAAATAAGAATGCCACTTAAGAAGTATGATGAAAGTTGGCTATGGCATAGGAGACTTGGACACCTAAATTTTGATCATATAATCAAGTTTAGAAACAATGGGGTAGTAAAAGATCTTCCAAATATATCAAAGACATATGACTCTGTTTGTAAACCTTTCTAGATAGGAAATCTTACTCGGACATAGTTCAAATCTAAAAACTTTCCTTCAACAAAAAAACCTCTCTAGTTAGTACATATGTGGACCATCAAGAAAAGAAAGTACAGGAAAATAAAACTATTTTATGTTGATTATTGATGATTATTCTAGACTAACATGGGTTTCTTTTTTGAAGGAAAAATCTGAAACATTTGAAAAAATTCAAAGTATTTAAGGCTTTGACTAAGAATCAAATAGGAAAAAGATTGAAGGCAGTAAGGTCTGATAGAGGAGGAGAGTTTTGTTCATGGAACTTCGAAGATTTATGTGATAAACATGGAATCAAACGAGAATACACTATTCCAAGGACTCCACAGTAAAATGGAGTAGTTGAGAGGCAGAATAGATCAGTTCAGCAGATGGCAATATCAATGATGAATGAAAAGAATATTTCTTAGACATATTGGGTGGAAGAAATTCCTACAGTTGTTCATATCCTTAACAAATCTCATCTTAGGCCACATAGTGACAAGACTCCTTATGAACTATGGTTTGGAAGACCTGCTTTAATCAAGAATTTTCAAGTATTTGGGAGTAAATGTTATATCAAGAATAATGATGAAAATATTGGAAAATATGATGACGGGGATGATGAAGGTATATTCTTAGGTTATGCTACAAACAATAAAGGATACAAATTCTACAATAATAGGTTGCATAAATTGTTTGATTATATCGACATAAAAGTTGATGAATAAATCTCGGTACAAAATGTAAGGTGTGTTGAACCAAGCACATAAGATATAGTTGAAGATGAATATGAACAGGTCCAAGAATTAGAAAGAGAAGAATCTGAATCAGATGAATATACGAATACTTGGGCTGACACAAATCAGCAGAAAGAAACAAAACCACCTCTCAAATTTGTTAGAAAGAATCATCCTGAAAATCAGATAATTGGAGATATAAATAAAGGAGTTTAGACAAGAAGGAAATTGATTAAAGACTCAGAACAATCTCAGGTTTCTTTTCTATCTATGATTGAACCTAAAAATTTTGATGAAGCCATCAAGCATGATGATTGGATTAGAGCTATGAATGAAGAGCTTGATCAGATTGAGAAGAAAAATACTTGGGAGCTTGTTCCTAGACCTAAAGATAAGAATGAAATAGGATCCAAATGGGTGTTCAAGAATAAAATGAATGAAAAAGGACAAGTTGTTTGGAATAAAGCCAGATTAGTCTGTAAAGGGTATGCACAAGTTGAAGGATAGGACTTTGATGAAACCTTTGCACCAGTGGCAAGATTGGAAGCCATCAAAATGTTTCTTGCATATTCATGTCATAAAAAATTTAAAGTATATCAGATGGATGTAAAGTCAACATTTCTTAATGAAGATCTAGAGGAAGAAGTATATATGGAGCAACCTGAAGGATTTTCACTAACAAATAATCTTGGTTATGTCTGCAAAATGAAGAAGGATTTATATGGACTAAAAAAAGCACCACGGGCTTGGTATTATAGACTGGACAAATTTTTACAAGACAAAGAGTTCAAGAAAGGTATTGTTGACAACAATCTCTACATTAAGTCTGAAGGTGATGATTTACTAGTTGTTTTGGTTTATGTATATCACATTATTTTTGGATGTACTAATGATTCTTCTTTCCAGTGGTTTTCTAACTCTATGAAAACAAAATTTGAGATGTCCATGATAGGAGAACTGTCATATTTTCTTGGTTTACAAGTAAATCAAAGTTCTACATGAATATTTATCTCTCAAGAAAAATATTTGAAAGAGATGTTGAAGAAATTTCAAATGGGAGATTATTCCCCTGTTAGTACACCTATGGTGGTCAATTTCAAGCTTGGTAAAGATAATATTTCACCTGATGTTGATCAAAGGACATATCGATCAATGATAGGCAGTCTTCTGTACATCACAACATCCCATCCTGATATAATGTAAGTTGTTGGAATGGTAGGTCGTTATCAATCTGCTCCTAAACAAAGTCATTTAGTATTTGTAAAAAGGATATTCAAATACTTAAAGGGCACAATGACTTATGGTATGTGGTATCCTAGAAATCAGAATATTCAGTTAACTACTTATTCAGATGTTGATTGGGAAAATTGTGTGGATGAGAGAAAGAGCACCAGTGGAGGTGCATTCTTCCTGGGTGACTCGTTAGTTTCATGGATTAGTAAAAAGTAGGGATCTATTTCCTTGTCAACTACAGAGGCAGAGTACATTGTTGTTGCTACTTGTTGCACTCAGATTTTATGGATGATCCAAACTCTTGCAAATTTGAAGGTAAATTATACTGATCCAAATTCAATTCACTGTGATAACACCAGTGCCATTAGTGTCTCCAAGAATCTTGTTCTTCATTCCAAGACTAAGAATATACCAATCAAATATCATTTTCTCAGAAAGAAGGTTACAAACAGAGTTGTTCAGCTGAATTATATTCCTTCCATAGAACAGATAGCTGACATCTTTACTAAACCGTTAGCAGTGATGCCTTTTGGATATCTTCGTCAGAAGTTGGGGGTTATACTTTCTTTCATCTAATCTGTTCACCTTGTCAAGGGGAGTATGTGATTTTCACATATCGGATACCTTCGAGATGTATTGCAACAACTCAGGGGGAGCGTGTTTCTTCTTTGAAATTGATTTCAAAGGGGGAGAAAGTGTGGTAATGGTAAAGATGCTACAATGGTATGGTTGGGTGTTCAGGGGATAGTGCAGTTCTTCAGGTTCTTCAAGGGGTTTCCATCAATGCCAAAGGGGGAGATTGTTGGCATGTTTACAGACAAAGGCAGAGTATGCTTGTTTTCATTGATGGCAAGATCATAGATCAACACAATGATGACGAACAAGAGAAAGTGGCAAGATCAGTAGCGTAGCAATGATGGCATGGCAAGATCAGAAGCCTAACAATGAAGAGAAATAGTGATCGTTGGATTACCCGTTCTGAATTCCCTATGGCCATTAGATTTAAATTCAGACAAGAGGAGCATGCAGAAGAGAAGAACATATATCAAGCATCATATCTGAGCGTGAGGACCGACCGTCATTGGATCCAGAAGAACGAGCACGACCTTTAAGTGTAAGATGAAGCGGGCTTACAAAGTCCCGAAAGAAGTCCATCATCGAGAAGGACATGTGGCGAGAGATTGGAATTTCACTGCCTTGCACATTGGAGGAGTCAAAGGAGCATGGTGTGGGAACTCACAACATGTGAAGTCACAAAATGAAGAGCTTGAATGTTTGGCTCGTGGTATTAGACAAGGTCACATCGTCGAAGGCTAGAGGAAGGAGCTAGCCTAGCAAAGGTCCATTTCAGAGATCGCAACATGGGAGAGTCGAGGCAGTTCATAGTTTGATAACCCGAAATGCGAAATTGTGAAATCTCTTTATGGATAAGCACTTGCTCACAACCAATGGTCACGATAAGGGAAGGATCTAGTTGCTAAGCTCCATTTTGGAGATCGCGACATGGGAGAGTTGAGATGCCTCATCACAGGATTCCCGAAATCGCGAGTCACGAAGCACTTTATGGATAATTTCTTGGTCACAACTGGTGGTCATATGAGAGGAAGGATCTATTCTAGTTAATCTCCATTTCAGAGATCGCTACATGGGAGACTCGAGAAGTGTCATCACAAGATTTCCGATACGCGAAATTGCAAAGCACCTATTAGTGGAGTTGGTGGTCATTGTTGGTGGGAATGTGAAGGAAGGACCTTGAAAGTTGCAAGGCTCCATTTCATGATCAGGAGTTGGAAGAGTCAGAGTGACTCGCAAAAAAATTCGCGAAATGCGAAACTGAGAAGTGCCTTTTGATTAGGCCCGTGGTCACAACCAGGGGGCATATGGGATAAATGCAAGACCCTATGGATTTAATCCAACGGTGTTAGTTATTTGGGAATCTGGTCGAAGGGATACTATTTATGTTCATGATTAATTGTTCAGTTATGATTTAGTTAGCTGAACTAAATCATGGTTCTTGGATGGTTGGCGATTCAGTTGCTGAGGCGTTTTTGCCCTAGGAGATTCGAGGTGTAACTGAAGAGGTTAGAGTGCATAAAATATATATGCAGTGACTATGTGAGTTTGGTTGTTCTCACTGAAAAATGAGGTAAAATGGGAGAAAGGAAAATCGCAGAATGCACAGTGTGAGATCAAACTCAGAAATTATAAATAGAAGATGAATAGTGCATAAGAATAATGAAGCAGAGAAGAATTGTAGAACATAGAAGAAGTGGTAATAATTGATATATATGTATTGATGGTTATTCAATCATTTATTTTATAATCAGGGAGGTAGGGTGGTGCTAGGGAGGACTGTAGTCCTCTGATATTCAAGTTGGTGCTTGAATATTGGAATTTGTATATTCCATCTAGTTGTGGCTAGAAAACAGGGTGGCAGGGTGGTGCTAGGGAAAACACAGAGTTTTCTATATGCAAGTTGGTGCTTGTATAAGTCCAGTTGGTGTTGGAACAATCAAGGAGTTGATGCTTCCTTCTAGTGGGTGCTAGAGAAATAAGAGGGTTGGTTCTCTCAACAAGTTGGAGCTTGTAAAACAGATGTATTAGCCTCACATTGAGTTGGTTCTCAAAGATAGATGATGTACAGAACTTAAAAGATTTCATATTATTAGAAGAAGAAGAGGTTTTCTCCCTTTATGGGTTTCCTCGTGAAAATATGTCTCTGTGTATATATTATGTGTGATTGATGTTCATTATTTATGTTGTTCATATCTTGTATAATATTGATGGTCACTTGGAAGAGATTAAAAAAAAAAATTGAATGCGTCATAAATTGTTTAAGCATAATAACAACTGATAAAAAAATTGAATGCCATAAATTGTTTAAGCATAATAACAATCATTCACCCCCCCTCTCAGTTGTCTTAGTAATTTCAACAAAAGGGTACAGACTTAGGTCTCAACATTGGCTCCAAATGGGGACAACACCCCCCTATGGGGTGCTAAGAACAACAGAGGAGTTTCCTTGGAATTTAACTTACCCCTACTCCTCAAGTTACCTATGTTTTTATCTATCAGCCATGTATATCTGTCACTGTCTCTCAGCCATGCATCTCTGAAATTCAAAACTGTAACTACACTCCAGTGTCTTTGTTGGGCTATGGAGTCTTTATTCACACATAAACTAACTAATCAAATGCAAATGAAAAATAGAAGAATATATGGTACAAGAGGGACCTTCCCTTGGTCTTTCAAGAAAAATAGTGTTTCAGGAAGTGCCCATTTTCTGGACCTCTAAAGATCTCAGTATCATCTAGATTGTGAAAAACAATTGTATTATTGTCCAGAACCTCAACCACCTTAAAAGGACCAAACCAAAGTATATCAAAGTTACCATCCTTAGGATTTTCTTCCCTTATAGCATCCCACCTCAAGACCAAGTCTCCCTCTTGAAAGATCTCCTTCTTTGTTTTCCTGCCAAAAGCTAATTTGACCTTTCATTGGTATGCCTCAATTATCTGATTCAGTGCTTCTCTCTTTTCTTGAACCTCTATAATCTGAAATATTTTCCTATGGATGTCATTTGTCTCCTCAATTTCTTCTTATAATAATTTTAGGACTAGTAGACCGAGTTGATTAGGGAAGACAACATATATCCCATAAACTAGTTGAAAAGGTGAGGTTCCCAAAAATATCTTGGTGTTGATCCTGTGAGCCCACAAGGCATATTTAAGTTTAGATTCCTATGATTTCTTGTTTTCAATCAACAGTTTCTTGATGATCCTGATAAGAGTCTTTTTTGATGACTTGGCCAGCCCATTTCCCTAAGGGTAGAAGGGTGTGGAATGTTTTAAGGAAATGTTATGGATACCACAAAAGTCAATCATGGCCTTGGAATTGAATGCATGTAATTTATCTGTTATTAAATTTATAGGGTGGCTAAACCCAGAAAACATATTTGTCTCCAGGAAATTCATGATCACCTTGTCAGTAGAATTCCGGGTAGGCACAACCTCAATCCATTTGGTAAATTAGTCAGTAGTGGTGAGAATCCACTTGTGCTTCCCACTGGAGGGTGGATTTATCTCACATATGAAATCTAATCCCCATTTCTTAAAGGGACCACTCGTAGTCATAGGATTTAGGGGTAGTGAGAGTAATTTATGTTTTCCTGCAAACTTTTGACATTCATTGCATGCCCTTAGTGTGGTAAATACATTAGAAAAAAGGGTGGGTCAGTAGTACCCTACCCTTAGGATGTTGAGGGATGTGGGTTTCCAATGCTTGTGTCCTCTGTTATCACTCCAAGAAACTCCTTAGGGTTGTAGGCTAAGGATGCTTGGTAACTTAGAAATAATGGTTTTTATGTGTTTGGGACAATGGGGTTTTTACTGATTTGTATAAGAAAAAACTCATCACACATCTAAAGATACAGTGCTTTCAGTAAACAATAATCAAATCAAATAATTGAAAGAGAGGATGGAGAACACTATTCTTGATTTGTCAATACAAGTGAAAGTAGGGCTTAACACAAGACAACAAGGAATCCTTTAATTTCAAGCCTATGAGCTCAATAAAGAGGTAACAGTCTTTATGAACTAAAATAAACTGAAACAAAGTACAGAAAATGAGAAATGGACAATTCTGATATTGAAAACGAAAGGAAACTGAACTTTATTTCTGCAAAAAGAGTCTATACAGTGGCATAAAATATCTCCCAGTTTGAACCCTCATCTCATATCAAAATTAGGCATTTATAGCCTCTTACAATTGGTTTTACAGATCCTAAAAACATGGATCTGTATTTAATAAAAGCAATTCAAATCAAACTAAACAACTTGAAGATAAAGACTTAACAACTAAACTTAGTACTCGAATTGTCTTCATTCTCAAAAATTCGCCATCTGCATCCTTCAGCTCCTGGAATATTTGATGTGATGCAATGTGGAAAAACACCTATCTTGACAATTGGATTTCTCCAACGTTCATGGTCGATATTTGAGGAAGTTTGTTTTACATGTGGCTTCCAAAATTCCCTCAAATTTCTGATGTCAAATCCTTTGTAAGAAATTTTCATTCCCTTGATACTCTAGAACTCCTTCATAACCTGTGAGAAATGACATGTTCTGTCTTTGGCCTCAAAAAATTCTTTTCCATCTTTCAACAGCTAACTCGTTTAATATTTCGCTGGTTAGCTGGTGAAAGCGCTGCCTTTCACCAGCTAACGGGTCAAAAAATATCGCTTTGCGCTAGTGAAAGCTCTGACTGTGCCCAAAACGATTTTTCACCTTCAAAATTTTGATTCCATCAAAACTCAGTGTGTCTTTGATTTCTCACCTTGCATATTAACAGCGACTTGATCAAGTACCTTCAGATCTGGATGGGATTTTTTCCTTTGTTTTTGTTTCAATCTTCTTATCTTCCTTTTAAGGCGTTTGGCAAGCCACCATATACTATTGTACTCTTTGGTGAGTTTCTGCTTTCTTTTCTTCTCTTTAACACTTTCCCGAGCCAATCTCTCAAACGCAACATTGGTTTTTGCAAAGTTATCAGACAACTTCTTATACCTTTCTTTGATTACCCGTTCCAAAACCTCTTGCTGAGTGATGACCTCTTTTAGATGCTTGATTTTCTAAGATTTCTTTGACTTAGAACTTCTTGATGTTTCTCCTTCCTCTGTATGAGTGAAGGTCTCATAGTTTTGTGCAAACTCAGTTGACTGCTCATGACTCTTGGTGACAGGGCATTGATCTTGTTGCTCTGATTCTGAATTGGTATAGGGAAAGTTTAATATATTGGTTCTCTTCTCTGTAAGCTGCCCTGTGGGCTGTTCTGTAGTGGTCTCAAAGATTAACCTTTTCTTCGACATGTGAGGATTGAATCCAGAGATTCTATCTTCTAGAGGTCCTGGCAGGGTCCTCCTCTTCCTTGAACTACTTTGAGGAGTCAACTGTTTCTTTGAACCTTTCCCCTATTCATTTGCAGGCTGAGTTTGTGTTTCAAAACCCTCCCAAAATAAGAAATGCTGCCAGCTCCTTCACTGTTGTTTTAATTCCTCCAGAATGATCAATTTAATGAGGCCGAAGTGGCACAGTGTATTCTTCATGCTTAGGGGTTGAGCCCTGATTTTCTTGCAGACCTTAGTTAGACTCTTATGTAAGAAAAAGGGCAAATTGAGGAGAGTCTTGCCTGTGAAATGGTCCAGGAGCTTAAAAGGATACATCATGAGTTTGTCATACCTGCCCTCTGAGGTAATGTAAAGTTGGATGCCCTTAAACAACTCTTTCCACTCCTCTTCTAGATAGGAAACCAGCATGCCATTCTTCCATGCGTTGTGCTTGAACTCTTCCTTTAAATAAGCTCTGAAATTCAAGTTTTTGGTGGCAGTGGTTTTGAGCCAACTCTGGCCCAATCTTGGTAGGTTGGTTGCTGCAGCAATGGCAGCTTCATCTACTATGATTTCCAAGGCCCCAACACGAGCCTTATTCCCATCGCAAGTTTTGGAAAAAGCTTCTGTTGTCGACTGGTGGCAACCATTTTGCAACCTCTCAACGAATTCAATACACCCAGCGTTTGAAAAATGTTTCTGGACTTCGGGATGTGTCTGTAAAAAAGATAGGTTGTCCATCTTTTTTTTGAGTAGAGAACCACTGCGTCTCCTCCCCATTCTATAGCTTGAAAACCCCAACAATTTTTTATATTAACCCCTGCAATTGTTGTTCGAACCGAGGTTTTGCACTGTTGAAAGCACTCGAGAGTCGGCTCTGTTTTCTAACATTTGAAATTTTAACAAACCTTCGTGACCAGAGTGTGATATGGAAGCAATGATCTGATTTGATGTTGTCAGCACGGAAGTACAGCCTCTGTACCTGAGTTGCTGGATTTGAAATTACCATTTTCGGCACCATGAGTGTGCAACATGCGTCACTGAACAACATCCGCATCATAATCCTATTTTGATGTGCACAAGTGAGTCTCCATCATTACCCACTTTCATCAGCACATGATTTGGATTTGCATGACGTGGGATGATCGTATCATCATTAGTTTTTAGAAACATGGATGTGATTCCCGCTTTCTCCAGCCAACGGCCCGTGGAAAACGCCCCTTAGCTGTTGATAGTTACCTCTTTCGCCAGCGCACGATCCTGTGAAAAAGTCCCTTTAGTTGTTGAAAGTCTTCACTTTCATCAGCGCACGATCCCATAAGAACTGTTCCATAGCTGTGGAAAATCTTCACTTTCACCAGCGCTCGACCTGTGATAATGCTTCTTTGGATGTTTTGAAAACCAACACTTTCACCAGTGCATGGACCTATGAAAGATGCTCCTTAGCTGTTGAAAGTGACCACTTTCACCAGCTAACACCCATCTTTTAAACACACGTTATATGTTGAAAGCAATTTATGAAAATTTTGAAAAGAGGACTTTTGTGGGTCATCTTATTTCTAAAACAAAATCAAAACCTAAGCCTTACAGCTAGAAAAACTCAAAAATCATTTGGGACAACTACCAATAGCCATGCTATCTACCACAAAATGTGACCAAAGGGACGGGTTCATTTTGGGAGCTAACATCCTCCACAAACGCCTATGTGAATATCTATTGTGACATTTCTAGATTCACCTTCATCAAGACATTTTAATAGGATGCCAACATGATCCCTCCAATACAATTTTTGATTTAAAACATTGAATTTTACAGATTTTAATTTGAGAGACTCAACCTTCATCTTTTTCAAATTTGGTGGGAATTCTAGATGTTGCATAAAGTAAATAAAATCTATGTACCAAGGTGAAGAATAGTAGTTTTCAAATACCTTCATGTTTTATTTTCCAAACTATTTCATGGGTGCATCTGATTAGGTGAAGGTCTGATGTAATTCCAACACCTTGAAATTTGACTTTGATAACAACTTGGCAAGTCCCCGCCCCTTAATCATCCTGGTGGGTTTTATGTGCAGGTCATACTCCAATAATTTGACAATCCATTTCCCTCTCTTCCCTTCACTGTCTAGCTGGACCAGAATCTCTTTGACACTTCTGCTAGGAACATAGGTTGTTATGCTTGACTGTAACACATACACCTTGAAGGCCTTCAAATATTTGACCAACACATAAGCTTGTTTTTATAATGTGTCATACTTCAACTTAGAATCTTGGAGGGATTTGCTAAAAAAGGCTATGGCATATTCATGTCCTTATTAATTTTTTTGTAGCAGTAGTGTATCAATGGTTTCCTCAGAAGTGAAAGAGAAAATAAATAACTCTTTGGAATAGTTAGGGATGACCAATACAGGGGCTACAAATAAATCTTTCTTGATCCTTTGGAATGATGATTTTTATCTATCTTCTTCACACACTTTTATCTGGTTATAACCAGAGTATCCATCTAGCAAAGAAATCCTATGCGAACCTATTATCCTTTGCAGAATATGGTCCATCTTGGGCATGGGGTAGTTTTCCTTTAGAGAACACTTGTTGAGATTTTTGAAGTCAAAACACAAGCGTATTTACCCACTATTTTTCCTCACAGGTACCGAGTTGGCCACCCAACCTGAGCACCTCAAGGGTACAATAATTTTAGCATCAATAATTTGTTTCATCTCTTTTTCAATAATGGACATCATCGTTGGATTAATTTGTCTAATATTTTGTCTGAATGGTTTAGAACTAGCCTTTAAAGGGATGTTGTGTTGGATGATGTTAGTGTCAAATGTCTACAAATACTCATACGACCATGCAAAAACATTAGAAAATTTTTTCATGAGGTTGACATACCTGCCTTTTTGTTCTGCAGCTAGTTCCTTGGATAGTTTGACTATTTTGGGATTTTTAGCAGTCCCAATGTTGTATTCCATTACCTCTTCTTCTTGATTTTTGATGGAAGCTTATTTGGAGACATCATAACTATCAAATAACCTTTCCAATGGCACTAAACCCCTGTGGATGCGATTTTTTTTAAGTTCCAAAATGTTGTGGCTAGCCACTTTGTTCAATAGATGAGATGTTTGTTTATTTTCTAATTCATCCTCTTCACCCTCTTGATCTATTGAGATACTAGAGAATTCTTCAATGGTCTATATAAATAATTGTAGCTCCAAATCATCACTAAAGACTTGCTAGTGCTTTATGTTTTCTGGTATTATTTTCATGTGTCTGAACTCCACTTGATACTTAATATTTGGACCAATGGGAGGTATGAAGGTACTGGCAGTGATTTGTATTTTATGAGAAGAAAGAAATGAATACATATTATTAACAGGTTCTTAACACAAAATAATAGAGATACAATAAAACTAGTTTTCTATTCAATAAGGAAATAAGATGAAACTGTAAAATGCAGCGGAAACAAGCTTGTTGGAATGGTGGCAACTTATCTCTGAGAAGAGATGTGATGGTTGCGCTCATTCGCAAGAATATGATTACAATGAGGATCTAAAGGAATTTTTACAATAAAAAGAAATTCCAAAATCCTAGAAATCCAAAAACCTAACCCTAGGAGATGAAGTGCCAAAAGTCATGTGGGCCTCGTTTGGGTAAGTTAGTACATCAACTTCCTGGGGTCGTAACGTTTTCATACGATATCCATTTTAGGTGTAAGATAGTCCATTGGAAAGGTATCATCAAGGAGATTCATTTTCAGCGCTCAATCATTCTTTCAAATATCATTGAGAAGCTCGATCCCGAAAAACCTTCATTTAGGCCCTCAAAATGGCCCCGGAAGTTAAAACTGCTAAAAGTAGTAAATTGACAAAATTGTTTTGAGCCAATTGGAAGAAGTGGGTGGCCACCGATATCCACCTGAATCAATCCTCCCTCCTTAGGAAGCAATTTTATCCATTGCGTTGATTTCCCCCATCAGATGAGGAAATTTCTGTTGAATTGGGCTCCGGGTGAGCCACTTGCCTTGGTGTAGGAGCTGCCTTGCTTTGACAACTCGATAAAGTTGGATCCTTTGTTGTCGAGTGACCTTGAGTTGTGTGTCCATAATATTATCGCTAGATGCATGTTGTAAGCATTCGGAGTTGAGCTCTGTTGCTGTCAGTTGCTCTACTACATCTAAGGTGTCCAATAATGGTGGGAAATAACGGAGAAGGACATCCACATTGAACAATGGGTGCAGGCCAAGGAAAGGAGGAATGTTGAGCTCAAAAGAATTATCCCCCACATCCTTGGTGATGGTGTACGACCCATAATGGAGTGGGTGAAGCTTCCGATGGCGTCCTGTAGGGTTTTCTTTCTGCAAGTGCAACCAAACTTTGTCGCCCACATGAAACTTATGTGGCACCCGATGTTGATCATGGCACTGCTTGTACTTGTCATTGGACGTTTGTAGGATATCCTGAACCTGTTGGTGGATGTGTTGGATCCACTTAATGAACTAGGTGTCTTTGTCAGCTTTAGTTGGAGAAGGAGATGAGTCGGTCAAGGTGACCGCAAGGGGAAGTGCAACATCTATGGGATCCAATGGTTGGAATCCCAACCCCACCTAAAAGGGGTTGTGTCCAGTTGAGCCATTCAGGGCTCGGTTGTAGCTATGTTGGACATAGGGAAGGATCTCATCCCATGTGCGAGGGTGCTTTGAATTATACATGCAAAGGATATTCACAATCATTAGATTGGCGACCTCGATTTGGCCATCTGTCTAGGGGTGGAAGTATGTGGATTTGGTGAGCTTGGTGTCCAACAGTGACCAAAGGCTCAACAAGAATGCGACGAGAAATCGACTGTCGTGATCTGAGACAATGGTTTGTGGGATTCCAAAATGTACCCAAACTCGTTCAAAGAAGAGCTTGGTAGTGGCCTCTGCTGTGATGTTCTTCTTGTAGGCAACCATAATCGCCATCTTAGAAAAACGATCAAAAACCACAAAAACACAGTCATTTCCCCGTTTGGTGGACGGGAGGCCCAACATGTAGTCCATTGAGATGGATTCCCATGGCCTATCAAGAGTATCAAGAGGGGTGTACATGCCCTGTTTCTTAGTGGTCGGTTTGGCAATAGCACAAGCAGTGTAGGACCTGATATACTTGTTGACCTCCTGTCGAAGTTTCAGCCAGTAGAAATGTTTTTGTAGCATCGCCACTATCTTTTTGATGTCGAAGTGTCCTACCACCCGACTATAGTGGGCTTCCCAGATCATCTTTTCTTGCTCGCTTGATGGAACACATATATGGCCCAGACGACACAACAACCCATCTTGAAGATGGAAATTATCGAAAACTACATTTGCGCCCAAAATTTGGTAGGTGGTGGCGAAGTCCAGATCTGTCTCATAGAGTTTGGGCCATCCAGAGGTATCATGGTCATGGGAGTCTAGCATCATGGTGAGTGTCACGACTAGCAGTCTGCTGAGGCAATCAACGACGAGATTGGTGCTTCATGTTTTATACTTTATGTTGAGGTAGAATTGTTGCAAGTATGTGGACCACTTTTGATTGCGATCATTCTACAATTTTCCTTGTGTCTGCATAAACTGCAGTGGCTTATGATCAGTGTGTATGATTTTCTCCTTCCCAAGAATGTAATGTCTTCACTGGCGACATCCTTGCACAATGGATTACATTTCTTTGTCGTAAGTAGGGTACTTACAAACAAAATCTGATAGTGTCTCACTATGATAGGCCATGGGGTGGTCCTGATGAGTGAGAATGACACCCACTACATAGTCTGAAGCATATGTCTCGATCTCAAAGGGCTGATGCAGGTCTGGTAGTGAAAGTACTGGGGTTGAGAACAAGCGCTACTTCAAATCATCGAACGCTTGTTGTTGGTATCGGCCCCACACAAATTTTTCCTTACCACCGCCCCTGGTTATCTGGCTAAGGGCCCATGCAATATGGGAGAATCCCAACATGAACCTGCAGTAGAAATTGGCAAGGCCCAAGAATCTTTGAAGCTTAGTGAGTGTGGTTGGGGCTGGCTAGTCACAGATGACTTGGATCTTGGCTGGATCCACATGTACGCCATGCTTATCAATTATGTAGCCCAGGTAATGGACCCTGTCCATGTCGAAGGAGCATTTTTCCAAGTTGGCATATAGCTTGTGCTTCCGTAGGGTGTGCATAACCTACTGAATATGCTACAAGTGTTCGGACCAAGTCTTGTTGTAAATGAGAATGTCATCTAGATACACCACTACAAAAGTATTGGTGAATGGTAGCAAGATATCATCCATCATCGTCATGAAAGTGGTTGGAGAATTTGTTAAACCAAAGGGCATGACCAACCATTCAAAAAGGCCTTCCTTTGACTTGAAGGTGGTTTTCCATACCTCTGTTTGTTCTATCGGGACTTGGTGGTAGCCAAACTTCATATCAATATTACTGAAGTATTTGGCCCCCGTGAGTTGATCAAGGAGTTCCTTGATTCAGGGAATCGGGTATTGGTTTATGACTGTGATTTTATTCAGAGCCCTATAATCAATGCAGAGTCACCAGGTTCCATCTTTCTTCCGTACCAGCATGATTGGGCTCTTGCAAGGTGATGATCTAGGATGGATGTGCCCCTTGTGGAGAAGTTATTTGATCTATTACTTGATCTCCTCATTCTCTAATAGAGAGCGATGATATACTAGCCCATTGGGAAGCGGTGCACTGGGGGTCAGATCGATGGGGTGCTTGACCTGGTAGTGCAGAGGTACCTCGATAGGTGAGGAAAAGATATCTGATTATTCTTCCACAACCTTATCTACTTTATTCTGTTGTGTGGAGAGGTCATCTGCAGAGACCCTGGATGTGGCTATGATATTTCGCTTATTCTGAGAGCGAATCATGAAGAAGACAAACTTTTCATCTAAGAGATGACCTTCCTGCATTTCTTAGTAGAGATCAAGGAAATATCACTAGTTGGGACTGCCTCGGGTATCCTGTACAATTTCCTGTTCAAAGTAATAATAACACTACAAGTCCTAGACTCATATATAGCATGCCGTTTCCATAAATAAGGTTGGTCCAAAATAACATAACAAACTTCGAGAGGAGCAACATCACACAACACCTCATCTTTGAAGGGCTTAATGTCGTACGCCAGTCGACACTGTTGGCTGATGTGGAGATCACTTCCTTGGCAGAGCCATCCAATGGTGTAGGGTTGTGGGTGCGGTGTTGTTAGTAGGGCCAGCCACTTAACAAACTCTGCTAAGATGATTTTATTCTAGCTACCTCTATCCATGATGAAGTGCAGTGGGNTTGGCTCAGAGTCCGAACCCACATCTCAGTTAGAGGCTTTCACTTCGGGCACCAACGACTTATTTGAGTGGCAGTCAATAGTTTTATGCCAAGGGATCTTATGGAAGTCGCACCACTTCCTAGTATCTTTCTTTGTCTTTCTGGTGTCCTTCTTTACTTGTGGCTTGGACTGGTTGTCCTGATAATCCATATTTTCTCTTTCCTTTGTTTTGTGGGTTGGGGCCGCCCATTCCTGGATTTTGTTGTGAGGGGTTCCCAGGCCCAAATTGTTGCGTCTTTTGTTTGAGCTTCTACTCGATTTTGATGGCATATCAGTAGGCCNTCTATATGTATCTATGCAGAGCGTCGTGATACTTGAGCACCATATGTCACTCCGAATCTTTGATACCCAAATTGGTGTGTAAGGTATGAAAGATATTCGTGAAATCTGGCACTGCTTGGTCTCTTTCTTGTCGCAGTGTGGTCCATTTGGTACACAAGTCGTCATAGCTTCTGACATGGTAGTATTGTTCCTTAATAACATCCCTGAAGGAATCCCAGGTGGTCGTGACTGTAAATAATGAGGGTTCCTCTATTTCCTTTTGCTCACAGAAAGTTTCCCACCAATCTTTGACATGGGGAATGGCTTTGAGGAGCGCAAAATTAATCTTTTCTCTATTCAAAAGTTTATGGACAAAAAAATACCCTTCTAGTAGATTCAATCACTTGTCTACAACATTTGCATCTATCTGGCCTTCAAATATAGGAATATCGATGTTTATTTGTATCTTGAAGGGGGTGGCGCTTCCACTCAAAGAAGATGCATCGTCTATTGGGAGTCATCGAAGGATTTGCACGAAACTATCCATCATCTCGTTCCTTTGTTGTGTGAGGGATTCCTCAATCAAAAGTTTGAAAGGATATCCTGTCCCATCATCTTTATTTTCTCCTGCCATGAGAGGTTTCTTGGGTGTGCGAGAGCTTTTTTCCTCAAGAGAAACAAGCTCGAGACCCAACTCTTTGTACTCTGACCTTGTTGGGGACATGCATTAAGATGACAAGGAGCAGACTTCTCTGATACCACTGATCAAGATTTTATGAGAAGAATGAAATGACTATAGATTATTAACAGGTGCTTAACACAAAATAAAAGAGATACAGTAAAACTGGTTTTCTATTCAATAAGGAAATAAGTTGAAATTGTAAAATGTAGCGGAAACAAGCTTGCTGGAATGGTGGTGGCTTATCTCTGAGAAGAGATGTGACGGCTGCGCTCATTCGCAAGAAGATGATTACAATGAATATGTAAAGGCATTTTTACAATAAACAATAATTCCCAAAACCCTAGACATCCAAAAACCTAACCCT
>SNQJ01S0086381.1:84879-95498 GCA_010110895.2 Picea sitchensis | reverse complement strand
TCCCGGGGTCGTAACGTTTGCATACGATCTTCGTTTTAGGCATATGATAGCCTATTGGAAAGGTATCGTCGAGGAAATTCATTTTGGGGGCTCAATCATGCCTTCATCTATTATTGAGAAGCTCAATCCTGAAAAACCTTCATTTAGTCCCTCAAAATGGCCCCGGAAGTTAAAACTACTAAAAATAGTAAATTGCCAAAATTGTCAGAAAACTATTTTGAGCCATTTGGAAGAGGTGTGTGGCCATCGATATCCACTTGGATAAATTGTGTGTCCATTGGTTTTGTAGTGAGAGCACCATGGCCACCTTGGATGATGACAATCTCTAACCAAGTGACCTTGCTCATCACAGTTATAACATCTGCTTTGTCCTCTTCCCCCAGTTCTTCCTCCTTTGAATTCTCCTCTGGATCCACCTCCTCAACCTCTTCCTGGTCCCTGAGGGTTTTCATTCACCCTGAATGTTTTTCGGTCTAACCTGTTTGCAAGTGCATCCAACACTCTACATTGATTGGTAGTATGCGTGGTAGATGCACATAATTCGCAGTGTATTGTGTTTGGTATTGTCAAATATTTTTGTATGATGGGGCACTGTCTTGGCCCATGCCCATGGGTTTGACAGATTTCACAATAATCGGTTGTCGGTGCTACTTGGCCTCCTGGAAAATCATGATACGAGGTGGGGTTATGGAATGGTAAGTTTGTCGACACTTGCACAACTCCTCCCGTGGGTCCTAGTGGGGCTACCATCGGATTCTAAGTAGGTCCCATTCCCCTCATTCCTAGACATTCGTTCACCAAATGACCTTCTGTATAACATCCAGTGCACCAAACCTGTGGTCGTCCTGGTCTGGGTATCATCAGCTCCTAAATCATTTATGTGAGTGTCTATATCTTCCCTTGTAGTTGCACCAGATTCATATCTATTGGGGGTCTGGTTACTCTTAGGTTCCCAGGGTATCCCGCCATGGCTTCAATCTTCATCGATTGTTCCAAGGTGTCTGTTAACATAGCTATCTGTTGTTGCATTAGCAGAATCTGAGTCAGAGGTAATAACCCCTGAATGTACCACTCCCTTTAATGTTCTTTGTGGATTGGATGTCCTAACCTCCCTATGGCATATGGTTGATTCACCTTACCACTGTTGGATCTCGCGTAACTCAGATAGAGCCTGTTTTTCTGACTTGGGTAGTTTGAACTCTGCTATGAACCTTGTTCGTACCTGTCCGAGTGTGAAAGATTGACCTTGCGTACCTAGCACTCCCAGCTCAATGGTCTTCATGTACCACTTGAGAGTGCAACCTCTCAAGATAGTCTGGAACTCGACCAACTTATTCGCATCTGGAGTCCCTCTAGATCTCCATATTTCTTCGCACAGGAACTATTGTTGCTCAATGTCTTCATCTCCCTTACCCCAAAATTTTGGGNCCCACATGGTTGGCCATTGTTGATCTTGTTGTTCCTATCAATATGAATCCTAACAATCCTGCTTGCGATCTACCAGGGGATCCCAATATCCTCCCTGTAATCGCACTTCCTGGTTGTGATTGACTAATTAATTGTACTAGAACATAATTATCATGAGAAGGTAGTATCAGACTTACTGCTTGTATAGAATAAACTTGGGGTATGGGTGATTCAGGGCTGGTGCCACTGGCTTCAGGGCGGCTTGGGAGGGACCTCTGGTCTTTTGTTCTGATCGGAGGTGGTGGCTTTGGGATACCATGTTCTAGGACTCAATTCATACTTATTTTATGAATGGCCTTGAATAAATCCCTCTTCCCCTACCTCAATATCAAATCAATTTGATAGTTTTTCTACCTCATAATCTTTTTGTGTTAAGTGACTGGTATAAAAATCAATTTAAATGAAAATTATAGGAGCATCATCCATAGCATCACTTTCTACATCCATTTCCTCAATCTGATTGTTTTGGAAAGGAGGTACCACTATTTGATCATAATCATTCCTCCTTTCTCTCAGCATTATCTTAAGGACATCATTCGGCCTCCTAAACTGGTTTGGGTTCCTGTTCCCAGACCCTTGAAAAGCTTTGTTTGGTTTCTTAGATTTCCATTTTAGATTAGCTATTTTAGATGTCAAATCCTTTAATGTTTTGGTCATCTCATCAAGTTTAGCATCAGATGTGGTTGGGTTAGAGGAGGAAGGGGAATCCTCCTTCTGTTTCTTCTTGTCTTTATCAGATCTAGTCTTTAACATGTCTAATCCTAGGATGTTGGACTCAACCTCAATGGTTGCTTCTTGCATGGACAACAAGGTGGTGGATCTTCTCTCCCTTAATAGAAGGGACAATTATGCATCAAATGCATTGGCATAAGTGATCTTGGTAGAGGCTTTAGTTGGTTTGATCTCGTCTGGAATTCTATCATACATCTTATTGAATCTCTTGGTGAAGTCTGAAATAAACTCACCATTGTTTCTCTTAAGATCCCCAAACTCAATGATTTAATACAGATAATCGCTTCTATGTCCCCATTTATTTATGAAAGATTCATCTAATGCATCAATATATGAAATGGAGGTTGGAGGGAGATCCCATAACCATTTCCTTACCTCCCCATCTAGGCTCTGTACAAACAACCTCATCCACACATCTGCATATTCAATGTTGAAGTTGTCTGCAAAGTTGTAGAAGGATACTAGATTCTCCTCAGCTGTGACATCCCCTTCCCCATTATATCTTGGAAAATATATCATGTAATCAGTGGCTGGAATTGCATGTAAGCCTACAGGAAAAACTAGGGGTGCATATCTGGCAACAATTATGGCATCCATCATGTTAACAGTCATTGCTTGGGCAATATGAATATGAGGATTGATTGGAGATATAGGGGTGGATGTTGAACTAGATGATGAAGTAGAGGTGGGGCTTAAAGGTATCTGAGAGTCCTTGGAAATGTGATTCTTAGGGCTAGCAAGTTCAAGTTGCTTGTGATAATGGAGAAAAGAAGACTCTTCAGGTGCAGCTTTTCCCTTGAGGGATGAGGTATATCTTTGAGCTAGGGTTGATTTTCTTAGTTGTATTTTTGGTTCAGAGACTATTGTGTCCTTCTCATGGTTAGGATGAGCCTTAGTGGCTTTGATGTGATCATATTTGGATCTCTTGAGTCCTTTTTTGGGAGCCAATATTTCTTTTGTGAAGTTTACTCAGTGGAGTTGCTAGGTGAAAGGTGGCAGTTAATATGTGCCTGATTTGTGTTCACCATCAAAGGTCAGAACTGCTCATTATTGTTCTCCTAGGGAAAATGTTGAATTTCATTCTCAGCAACGATGCCAGGAGATGTTATTCCTAAAGTCTGCACCTGACTACTAAAGGGCAGAGCTAGGCCACCTCAAGTTTTGGAATGGCTGTTTTTTTATAATTTGATTTTTTTGGTCATTTGGAGGGTTGGTTTTACCAAGACAAAAACATGGTTGGGTTGGAAAAATGATATGGCTGTAGGTCCTCCTTGGTTGGTGGCACACAAATGATAGACAAGTGAGAAAATAGAGGGATGAAAAAAGTAATAACAACAAACAACTCAATGAATTATCTGTTGTAAGAAGTTTAAGTCTTAAAATATTATTTCAAGGCATTAAACAAGTATCCAAACACAATTAATCCCACAGGTTGCAATACAAAAAAAATATTCACTAAAGCATCGGTTGTTTTATAGGTTTCATATCAATAAATATAAGTTATACAATAGCTCAAAGGAAAATGAAATGTACTTTGAACACATCAAAAATTGCATTCAAGAGAAGAGAAATAACACATATATATTTGAACATAAAGAAAACTGTCATCAAGAGAATATTCACAAGGTATAGAGCTTTAATATAATCATAGAACATGTTCAACCAGTTTGATATATTGATTTCCTTCCAAAAAAACCGAACCCTCAATTCATACAAAAACTGCATATTTATCAAAGTTGTAGAGGCTCTCGTCCATCTGGAACTGAGGCTTAACTCTACACTATCAGTTGGAGAACAACTTATTCACTTAATTAAATAATACTAGAGTATAGTAAAGCATACTTCAAACTTGATTTAACAAAAAGGAAGTGGTTCATATCAAACACAAATGACCACTTATTGTGCCTTAATCTAAAAAAGTCTTGAACTTAAAAAACTAAAACTATTGCTAATTGATAAAACTAAATTGATGCATAAGTTGAAGTGAACTGGGCTTTGACAAAACTGACTAGGACTGAATCAAGCACTTGTATCCATGCACATTTTTGGAGGCCAATTGGGAGATAATTGAATAGACAAGTATTCTATTTAGATATCCCTTCATAGCAGTGTTCTTCTTCAAATTATCTCCTTCGGAAAACAACAAGTCTTTTGGTGTTTCTTTTGGATTCTTTCATACTTGTTCTGCAATCTGAAGTACATTTTTTCCAATTCTTGGTTGTGGTGTTGCAAGGTCTATACTTGAAGCTTTAGTTCTTGCACGTGTTGACTATCATTGACTTTCTCTATTTTGACCTCAACCTACATCTTCTTCTTGGCTTTCTCAGTGATAGAATTGTTGTGGTCAGCCAATGTTATTCTCCTTGTTCTCATGTTATATCTATGCATTACCTCGGGTTCCTTTCCTTTTGTTCATTTAATGGACCCCTATACTCCCAGAGTATCAACTTTAATCTTCGGTTTAATGTCTTGTAAATTGTGGTAAGGATCCCCTGCATGTGGTGAGGTGTCAATATAATCTTTCTCAGGATCAAGTCCATAATCTTGTATTCTATGTTGACTAGAGTCTGTAGGATACTCTCTTCTTCACAGTTACAAATGGTTTTTATGTAGTCTCACCTTCATTAGACTATGATTTCTCCTTTTTCACAGTCATTCCCTTCAAAACATTGACTGCCATTTCTTCCATGCTGGAAAATTCAGGATTGTCATCATCCTCGATCACAATTGTCTTGGGGTCTTTCAATGATGGCTTAAAAGTAACCTTGGAGTTCAACCTCAATTGATTTGTAATTCTAGTTTTTTTGTTTGGCTTTCTTGGTGCTTCAATGTTTTGTCTGTCCTTCCTCTTTCTATCTTTTCTAGCTGCAGGGGATGTTTTAGGTAAGGCTTCTGTAGAAACAACATTTTCCTTAACCACTTCATTGTTCTGTGATGTAGATCCAAGTTACCCCCTCATTCTAGTCACAGGTTTATTAGGTTGATGCTCGATGGGGGTTCTCTACTCCTCTGAATGGTTGGATGACAGAGACCTCTGTGTTGTTTCTAGTGCAGGTGGGTGCATGTGGGAAGCTTTGCCAGTTTTTCTTTCCTTCCCCTTTTTCATAGAATACCTTAGTTGCATGCGAGGGGACTCCTCCTTCATGGAGGTCTATGGCTTGTTTTCTTTTGAGGGTATGTTCCTTGTTTTAGGGCCTTTCCCCTTAATTGTTGCGTGCTAGAAAGGATTCATTGAGATCCCATGCTATGGAGAAACCCTTCCCTTTGTCTTATCTTTACTTGCATCACCTTCATTATGTGAATTGGGCACTTGTTTCTGCTCTTTCAATTCCATAGACTTCAAGAAATAACCCCAAGGAATTTTGAGTTCCTCTAAAGCGAAAGACACCAACAATTTAGATATGCCTTGATGGTACAGGATCCTATGAGAAGATTCAGGGTGGCTTTGGACCCTCCTAGCCATTTTGGGTAGGATTTTAAGCACATAATAGGGTAAATTTATCTCTTTATCTCCACTTAGATGCATAAGGAAACTAAGGTGATAAAATTGTACTATGTTGAATCGACCCTCACCTGTTATATACATTTGCACCACTGATAGGTCTCCTTTCCAATATTCCTTTATCCACGACATAGGGATTCCTTGGCTCTATTCAAGGTCTTGGTTCTCGGGAACCAGGAATTTATTGCATAGGTCGTGAGGCATCTTGCCTTTATTAAACCACCTTTCCTCACAGACACAAAGAGAACAAGTTTCTCCAATGAAGTGTTCTGTAATACGAATCCAGGTATCCCCAAGTTCGGTGTGAAATCCATCGAACGTCTTCACGAAAAACATAGCCAGTCCTATGTGGTGTCCTTCAAATGTGCACAAGAAGTCATACCATTTTTTATTTATGAAAATATCTTTGAATTCGGGTATGGCCTCGAATATCTCCAGGCCTTGTGGCTCGGTCCTGTTCAACTTGTTAGAAAAACAAGATCGCAGAGCAATAAAATAAAACAAATGTGGGAATAAAACACAGAAGATACACAATACAATAGAGACACGAATATATGTAGTTTACCCAGCGTGGGCTACATCCACTAGAAAAATTGTTAGGTCCTTCCTTTATTATTATCTAGCAAATGAAGGGATACAACCTACAACACACCCATTGTAACTTCCTCTTCTTTCTCTCACAGTATCCTCTCTCAGAATACAATATTCACAATGATCCATACCCGCAATACATTTCCCTCATAAAAGAGGGTTACCTTCTAGGGCTAAAAACCCTAACATAACTTCTATCATTATATCTGCGACCTTATAATGAACAGTCCAGATTTACAATGAAATTACAATATACATTTACAAGGCAATTTTTCCTTTGGGGAACGCTATCCCTTGAACCCTCACTTTCCCCCGGACCCCGCACAGGGGGTAACCCCCCTTTGCACTCCCCCACGTGGAGGAGTGTACATTCTTCCAGGGTGTAAAGTCTTCATGGGGTATAAACACGACTGAAAAAAAATACCTCTGAGTCAAAAAGATAATAAGGCTCCATAACCAACACAACTGCCATCGCTCTCGGGGATGAACCATGGTGTACAAAGTAGCTCTGATGTTGATGATATAGTGAATGTGAATCTCCTCATATTGAAACCGATACCTGTGATTTGTTAACCCTTTGTTCAAGTTGTAGTAGCCATGATTGAACAGTACAGTTCTCACGACCACGATTGATGTTGTGTAATGATGAAACTGTGTGTAAACTAGTGTGGAGGCACTTGTTTATGATCGTGCGCGTATGAGACACCATTCAAATGGTTCAAACATTTAAAATGACACATTAAATTATTTAAGTAATTCAAAAATTAGCGTGCCAACCACATTTGTAAGAATATCTTAGTTCTTGCAATCATCCCTGTAAGTGCATACAAAACATTGTTATACCTGCTATGAGCTCAACCAATGGAAAATTTGATGACAAGTACTTCAGAACCAAACCATAACATGTAATTACCTATCAAGAAAACAAAATATGGTGCAAAAAATCAATCAAGAGAGATAATGATAAAAACTCAGTCATTTAGTAATGGGGGACCAACTTAACAACAAAAACAGTATGATTTTTGATGGAGGTATAGAGCATTGAGAGAGGAGGGACAGGGGTATAGACTTAGGTCTCAACACTTGGTATGGTGTTGATGTATATTGTTTATGTGCATGGTTGGTACATGGTATGGTATAGGTGTTGATGTATATATTGGTAGTGACAGCTGGTCTACACTTATATTTCACGGCGGCAGGACGATGAAAGGAAAGGGGGTTGTAGCCTCCTTATGGTTGGTGTCAGAGAATAGAAGGATTTGGACCTTCCTTCGGGTTGGAGCTTGAGAATAATGGGGCTATAGCCTCCTTTTGGTTGGAGCCAGAGAATTTAGGGAGTTTTAGCTTCCTTCGGGTTGGAGCCTATAAATAGGGGGTCATAGTCTCCTAGTTGTAGCTAGATAATTGGAAAGTTGGTGCTTCCAATTAATGTATTCTTGACAATATATAAGAAAGCATTCCATGGTTTTGTCCCATTTTGGTTTCCACATAAATTTTAGTGACTTTGTATTTGATGTGATGTTGTTGATGTGATACTGCTTATGTTTATATGCTCATGATATATTGATAATACATTGATGATATACTGCAGATAAATTTGAAGTTTACATATTGTGGTTAAAAGTGGTAAAAGTGTTCATATTGATTCACCCCCCCATCCCTCTCAATATTCCAACAACTACCCTTTGTACTATTTTGCTCGCCTTTTAAGTTTGGAAGTATGGAGTTCTCTTAAGAAAAGGAAACAAAAAATTCCTTAAGGAGGCTTTCATCTGCACTTGAGGATGTTGTTGTCGAGTTGGAGGACCATTTCACCTCAAATAGTGTTTGTGAGGATGAGAGCATGAAGATCATGTTGGAACATAACAAGAAGATAATGTCCTTGGATGATGATATGATTTCTCTCAAAGAGACTATTCTTTCTATATTCCAAACTTGTCATGATAGCACAAATTTCTAAATTTCTTTGCCCCCTCTGTGGAAGGAGTATGCAATAGGAACGCAGTAAAAAGCATGCTCAATCAAACTACCAAGGATGCTAAAGGGACTAAAGTACCAACAGATGAAGTTGGGTGACTCTTGAACTATATGTAGAAATGATTTTTTCCAATGTATTACAGTGTAGTTAAATTCTTGTGGTTTTTTTTGTAATCTCTTCACTTATCATCATAATCTTTTTGTAACTCATGTTGAGAGCTCCCCAAATATAGGTAAATCCTTATACAGGATATGTCTATGTATTATATTGAGTTGTTCAACATTGTTTATTATGTACGATTCATTATCAATTTATGGAAATCTTTTATAATATAAAATCTCTCATCTTCAATTTTAAAAGAAAAGAAAAAGAAATGCACAGTGACCAAAAGATTGACTTATAAAACATTAGAGAACAATAAATACACATAGTATCATTATTTATTCTTTTCTGAAATTCAACATTTTATTTTTAAAGAAAAACCACCTAATTTTAGTTTTGAATTTTGTTAGCTTTATATTGACTATTTGTTGAATTTTTTTTATTGACATTTGATATGTGAATTTAGTGATTGTTTGATAGTATGTAACTTAAAAATGAAGTGACTCATAATGAGTTATGTTTTTAGATGTGAATATATTCATTATTAAACTTATGTTTATGAAAAATGAAATATGCGACAAGGATCCAAAGAAACTCTATTAATGTATGACTATAGTTTTGAATTTCATGGATAAATATTATAATTTCTACAGTTTTTTAAATTTGACCAATCTATTTTTTTCATATTTTTAGAATGTGAATTATTGTAGATATTGATTTTTTATTTTACTAAATCATTATGTCATTTAAAAACATTATGCATACATTTTTTTATAAAAAAACAATTAAATTGAATACAAATTGGATCAAATGAAAGTCCATTCAATTCTAAAGCTGTTAGTATTAGTTCTTAAACAAGACTGACAATATTTGAAGGAGTCCGCTCTTACAAAAGTTAGACTAACTCTCTGAAAAGTACCATATGTACAGGTTTTCGATCGAACTAATAGTTTGACCAATAGTTAGAAGCTTTTTAGCCAAAAGTTAGAAGGTTTCGGTCGAAAGTTAGTTTAAACAGAAAAGACTAACTTTCGGATCAAACCAACTAATGTTTGACCGAAAGTTATTAGTTCGGCCAAAAAGTTGAAATTAGAAACATCTGTCGGCCGAAAAAAAATAGGGGGACATGATGTTTTGGCACAGAACGCGATGTTTGGCACGGAAAGATATAAAATCGTTCATCTAAAATCGTATTATCATATTTTTGAACACACTCATTCTATGTTTTCGCTATTTCGGTTTTCTTGTGCAACATTTTGGCCATTTTTCACATATTGGAACAACATTTCTAAATTGAAAAATTTTCAACCATATTTTTTAAAGTAGGGGTTTTGATAAACATTTTATTCCTATATCTAAGAGTTTTTTTTGGAAAATAAGTTTTTTAAAAATTCATTTCAAAGTTAATGTCTTTTTTAAATGATAAGAAAGGTTTTCTCAAGCAATTTTTTTAAGATCAAACTTTATAGATATATAGAAAGTCATAAAAGAATATATATATATTTTTTGATTATTTCTGTAAAATTATAATGTATCAAAAGTTTTCAGCATACTGAATTCATTTTTACAATCAGAAATAAATTTTAAATAATAAAAAATAATAATTTCGTACAGATTTATATAACCCAATTATAGATAAAAAAATCATTAAACAACACCCTTAATAAAAAAAAAAAGTTATATATACAAATATATAACTGTCAAATTATATTGTCACTTCACTTGAATTGCCACTTCAATTGAACAGCGGCTGCCATTTATGTCAACAGATGCAATATAACGTTCTGGAGGATTATCTAGGAACCAGGAACTAAATTGTTGGGGCAACAGTTGTATCCGATTGTATACAGCATGAAATATAATGAAGGGCAATGGTTCATTTCAGAATATTTTATGATTTTTGTCATAGGATCAACCTCAGGGTTGCATGCTTCCAGCGCCACCATTTTTACTTTTCCTTAAGTCAGCTTTACCACTCTTCTCAGCGGCCTCCCATCACACACAATATTCATCAAATCTCAAATTCAAATTTCATGTATGTCTTTTTTAAGATGTCAAAGCCTATTTCTTTGCCAATGAAAGGCAGTGTAATGCACAGCTGGAGTGTTCATTTTTTTAAAATGAAACTGAATATTATCAGAGTATTACAATTAATCTAAATTTTCATAATCATATTTACATATATCCAATACAAATTAATAAAAAAATTATTATATTATAAATTGAAAGTATATTATATTTTTTTTA
>SNQJ01S0086381.1:49122-84858 GCA_010110895.2 Picea sitchensis | reverse complement strand
ACATTATACATTATATATTTTTCTTAAGTAAAAGTAGTTTCATTGATATTCAAAATTGAATAAAGAAAAACTTTATATATTTTTGGGTCCAAATGTATCCTACCTCCTTCCAACATTTCAATTACATTATATTATATATTATATATAATTAAATATTATACAATCTTACATTATATATGATTAAGGTTAAATATTAAATGAATATTATTTCCAACACCTAACCAAAGCATCAACTAATTTAATAAATGGATACACTTTCCACTTTCAATACTTTTTCTAAAAATGTCTAATTCTTTCCATCTACATCCACCCACCTCTATCACACACAGTTCACAATATAATTATTTTTAATTTGTTTGGATTAGTTCCACTTATGATTGTTTTAAATTACATTCATCCACCTCTTTCACATACACCCCTCAATAAATCATTTCAGTCTTTTTATAAAAATATCAAAACTAACTTAACTGTAATACCATATTAAAAATCGACTTTAATACCATGTTTAAAATCTTTGACAAGTTTTAATTATTAAAAAGTTGAGAAAATATATTTTCATTTTTAAAATATTGACAAGTTTAAAAAAAATACACACAAAATATTTTTTAAAAAAGAGTCTAAAAGTTTTACTTTTTAAGAGTTTTTTGGTTATTTTTTTCTTTTGATTTTGCTCTAAATTTGGTGAGGAATGGTTGGATTTGCAGAATTGAGTGATTAAGTTTGTATAATCAAAGTGCTTCTAGGTTTTTTCAGCAGGCTGAATCTATTTATGCATTCAAAAATGCAATTTAACCAACAAAAAATGTGATTTTTTCCAGAATTCCATTACCTGATTCCGACCTAAAAAAAACCCAAAAAATAAAACGTTTAACCAACACCTTTTTTTAAATACCAAACTACAGGGCCGTGTCTAGATCTATTCCACCATTTATCACAATTTTAGTTGGTTTGAATCAGAGATATTTGATAAAGCTGGTTGAATCTCGTGGAAGTGATCTTATTTGTGACGTAAATCATATTTTGGAGGAGGAAAACAATCCTCTTCCCAGTTTCTAATGGAAAAGAAATTATACGTTTTAACTTCCTACCTGCTTTATCACTTCTTCGTCAGGACGACAGAAAACACGGACTGGACTGTCTTACTTCCTGGCTGCTTTATTAGTTTCTCGTGAGGACTACAGAAAACGGGGACCGGACTGTTCTTTTGCGCACGACAGTAAACGTGCACTGGAGTATGGACCGCCGTCTTTTTTCAGTTGCACCATGTGCTTATCAGTGAGCAATGTAACCTTTTTTACAGTTGATTGATGAGCAATGTAAACTTTTTTTACAGTTGATTGATGAGTAACGACAAAGTTGGCCTGACTTGAGGATGGTGGGCAACCCGTACTTGAAAGCACATTGAATGGTAAACCTTGATGTAACTAAAAACAATACGTATAGTTGAAGACTCTGGAACAGTTAGGGTTCCGATTGAAGAATATGTACAGTTGAAGACACTGGAGCAGTTAGGGTTCCGATTGAAAGTGTGCCTGTGCTTAAAAGTCTCCTATGTTAGAGTAGATAACGAGTTTACAGTTCTTCTCTTATAGGATTGATTTATAGTATATATATAGCTATAGAATATATGGAACTGCATGCCACCTAAATTATTTTGCATATTTTTCCCTCGCAATTTGGGAGGCAAATTGGGAAATCCTTATGTAATAGTAATATAATTTATTATTCAAGTTTCAATGTTTCAATCTTTGAGTTTCATTATCAAAATTTAATTCCTTTCCAACACCTTGGTTCCAACACCTTGGCACGCACGAGGAAAAAAGTTAAAATACTAAAAAGTATTTAGGAAACATGAACTTGAAGCAAATACACAAAATTTGATTGGTTAGATAAATGTGTCTCTCATCTTCGACCTTTAGGTAAGTGTTTATTATTCCCTTTGTTTTTGACATTTTCTATTTAATATTAGAAAAACTTGAAGCAAATACACAAAATTTAATTGGTTAGATGAATATGTGTCTCTCATGTAAGTGTTCATTATTACCTTGCTTTTGACATTTTCTATCTAATATTAAAAAAACTTGAAGCAAATACACAAAATTTAATTGGTTAGATCAATGTGTGTGTCTCTCATCTTCAAACTTCAACGACCTTTAGGTAAGTGCTCATTATTCCCTTGTTTTTTTACATTTTCTATCCAATATTAGAAAAACTTGAAGCAAATACACAAAATTTAATTGGTTAGATCAATGTGTGTGTCTCTCATCTTCAAACTTCAACTAATTTTAGGTAAGTGCTCATTATTCCCTTGTTTTTGACATTTTCTATCCAATATTAGAAAAACTTGAAGCAAATACACAAAATTTAATTGGTTAGATCAATGTGTGTGTCTCTCATCTTCAAACTTCAACGGCCTTTAGGTAAGTGCTCATTACTCCCTTGTTTTTTACATTTTCTATCCAATATTAGAATGAATATAAATTGAAGGGAAATGAAAACACTTTGTTGTCATGAATGTTTTGTTTAATGGGTGAAGGTGATAATTAAATTACATCATTGGTGCCTACTCCTTCAAGGTAAATCACAACATTCCACATAATCAACTTAGGGAAGACAAATATTTTATTCAATGCAAATCTCATGTTAAAATAAGCTACCACAATAGAGGTTCTTATTCCATCAAAGTCACCCAAACAAATCTCACCTTATCGGATAAAAAGGGAGTACTATTATGTGAAAGTCACCAAGACATATCTCACATTCTCTAACAACAGAAATCTCACATTCATCTAAGCTCCTGCAACAAGGGGTACTATTCCATCAAAGTCACCAAGACGAATCTCACATAATCAAATAATGGGGGGTAGTATTTCATCAAAATCACCCAGATAAATATCACATTCTTGAACAAGGAAAAGCTCATGTTCAGTGAAGCTATCATGAAAAAGAGGTATTAATCCAACGAAGTCACTCAGAATTTTCACTTGGTCCCAACTACTAAAAACATGACTTCATAGATGGGTGATTGGTGTAAGGGGRGTTGCCTTTGATCCTAAATTAAATCATGAAATAATTTTTCATGGGGGTTAGGAGAAGCTTCCAATAACCAAGCAGAATCATTGGTGCTCCTTCAAGGATTAAAGATTCTAAGTTCAAGAGGGACCAAGAGTCTTATTGTAATAGGGGACTCATTGATTATAATTAGGCATATGAGATCATTGATTATAATTAGGCATATGAGAAACAAATCGATCTCTAAAGTTTCTAATCTACCGAGTCTCCACTATAGAATTCAAAGCATATCAAGGAACTTTGAATATATTGAATGCTTTCAAACGTGGAGGTAATCAAGCAGATCGATTGGAAAATGAAGTAGTTTCACGTATTGCTAGATCAATAAGAATAAATGGGGGGATCATAAGATTTCTCATATCCCCTAGAACCATAGTTTATATCTCATTGATGGGGGGTGATATAGGTGGATATCGGTGGCCACCCACCTTTTCCAACTGACTCAAAACAGTTTTCTGGCAATTTTGGCAATTTACTATTTTTAGCAGTTTTAACTTCTAGGGCCAGTTTGAGGGCCTAAATGACATTTTTCACTATAGGGAACCTCAATTATATATAAAGGCTATGATTGAGCCCCCTAAATGAATCTCCCGTCAATACCTTTCCAATGAGCTATCATGCGCCCTAAACGAAGATCGTATGAAAAAGTTACAACCCCAGGAAGTTAATGTACTTTAACTTACCCCAACGGAGCCCACATGACTTTTGGCGCTTAATATCCTAGGGTTAGGTTTTTGGATGTATAGGATTTTGGAATTCATATTTATGGTAAAAATTCCTTCAGAGCCTCATTGTACTCATCTTCTTGTGAATGAGCATAGTCATCTCATCTCTTCTTAGAGATAAGTTGCCACCATTCTAGCAAGCTTGTTTTTAGTCTACATTTTACAGTTTTCAGCGTATTTCTTATTTAATAGAAGTCATTTTTTATTGTATCTCTTTTATTGCTCACTGTGTCTCTATGTTAAAATTATAAATCTTTGTTTTCATTTCATTCCACTCATAAATATGGATCAATGGTATCAGAGCAGTTTGCATGTCCTTGACACGATCAAGGTATAGAGAGTTGGGACGCGAGCTTTTTTCTCTTGAGGACAACTTCTTTTGCACGCCCAATAAACTACACATGGAGGGCAAAAATAAATACAACGAGATAGGAGATCCTTTCAAAATGTTTCTTGAGGAAGCCCTTGAGCGATAGATGAATGAGATAATGGACAACTTCACACAAAACCTTCGATGGCTACCAAAAAGCGACACATCCACATCAAGTGGAAGCGCCACCCCCTTCAAGGTACAAATCAATTTTGATATTCCTATATTTGAAGTTCAAATAGATGTGGATGTCGTAGATAAATGGTTAAATCTTCTAGAAGGGAATTTTTCAGTCCACAACTTTTTTGATAGAGAAAGGATTATATTTGCGCTCCTCAAGGCCGTCCCCCATGTCAAATATTGGTGGGAGACTTTCTGTGAGAAAAATGAAACAGAAGTATCCACATTATTTTAAGTTTCACCCACTTGGGATTCCTTCAGGGATGCTATTAAGGAACAATACTACCCTGTTGGAAGTTATGACGACTTGTATACAAGATGGACCACACTGCAATAGAAAAGAGACCAAATAGTACTAGAGTTCTCCAATGTCTTTCATACCTTGCGCACCAAGATGGGTATCAAATATTATGAGTGACATCTAGTGCTCAAGTACCGTGACAAGATGCATAGATACATCCATAAAGAAATAGAGTTTTTGGACATCTCATAATTGGGCATGACCTATTGATATTCTATCAAAATAGAGTAGAAGCTTAAACAAAAGATGCGATAGTTTGGGTCTTGGAAACCCTCACAGTAGAAGCAAGGCAAGGGAAGCCCTAAACCACAGAAAAAAGGACAGAGCAAATATGGGAAACCTCATGACAACCAGTCCAAGCTAGAAGAAAAAAAGGAAAATGGGAAGACGAAGAAAGATACCGGGAAGTGGTGCAACTTCCATAAGAGCCCTTGGAATAACATTGTTGATTGTCGCTCAAAGCATTCATTAGTGGTTGAAGTAAAAGCCTTTGAATCAGATGCGGGTTCTGACCCTGAGTTAAAACCACAAAAGGGGAGATAGATCATTGATGTGAAACCCAATGCCACTGTTGCTAGCACTAAGATCCATCCCAGTGAACCTAATGATCCAGAGGAAGGCGAGCTCCTCTTTCATTCATAGATGTAGGTGAAAGACACTCCACTACACTTCATTGTTGATAGCAGTAGCCAGAAGAACCTCATCTCAGCTGAGTTTTTCAAGCAGCTAGCCCTGTCGACAATGTTACACCTGCAACCCTACTCCATCGGATGGCTCTGTCAAGGAAGCGATCTTCACGTCAGGCAACCGTGTCTCCTGTTGTAGGACATCAAGCCATTCAAAGATGAGGTATTGTGTGATTTTGCTCCCCTTGAAGTTTGTGATGTTCTTTTGGGCCAACCTTGTTTTTGGAAACGTCATGTTGTATATGAGTCTAGGCCTTGTCTGATTATTATTACTTTGAACAGGAAATTGTACAGGATACCCAAGGTAGTCCCACCTAGTTCTATTTCCTTGATCTCTTCCAAGCAATGCAGGAAGGTCATTTCTCAGATCAAGAAGTTTGTTTTATTCTTGATTCACTCTTAGAGTGAGCGAAAGGTTGTAGCCATATCCATGGCCTCCATGGTCGACCTCTCCACACAAAAGAAGCAAGTGGATAAGTTCGTGGAAGAATACAAAGACATCTTATCGTCACCTACTGGAGTACTACTGCACTGTCAGGTCAAGTATCCCATTGATCTGACCCCCGACACACCACTACCAAATGGGTCAGTCTATCATCCCTCTTTGCTAGAAAATGAGGAGAACAAGCGTCAGATATAAGAACTTCTCTACAAGGGTTACATCTGACCCATGTCATCACCTTGTGGAAGCCCAATCGTGTTGGTGCAGAAGAAAGACGAGACCTGGCAACTCTGCATTAATTATTGAGCCCTAAACAAAGTCACAGTCAGGAACCGGTACCCAATTCCCCGAATCGACGATCTCCTTGATCAACTCAAGGGGGAAAAATACTTCAGTAAGATTGATCTGAAGTCTGGATACCATGGTTCCAAAAGAACAAACAGATGTATGGAAATCTACCTTTAAGTCAAAAGAAGGTATTTTTGAATGGTTGGTCATGCCCTTTGGCTTGACGAATGCCCCAACAACTTTCATGAGGTTGATGGGGGATATCATGTGGCCTTTCACCAATTCTTTTGTGGTGGTGTATCTAGATGAAATCGTCATCTACAATAAGAATTGGGCAAAACATTTACAACATATTCTGTAGGTTCTGTACATTCTATGGCAACACAAGCTATATTCCAACTTAGAAATATGCTCATTTGGCATGGGCAGGGTCCAATACCTAGGCTACATTGTTGATGTGCATGGTGTGCATGTTGATCCAGCCAAGATTCAAGTCATTTGTGACTGGCCAGCCCCAACCATGCTCATTGATCTTCAGATCTTCTTAGGACTTGCCTCATTGTAATAGGAATATTCTCACGAATGTAAGTAGTCATCACATCTCTTCTTAGAGATAAGTTGCCACCATTCTAGCGAGTCTTTCACTCTGTATTTTATAGTCTTTGTACATTTTCATTCATTAATAGAAAATTGTGTATTACTATATATTTGTGTTTATGGTTGCATCTCTGATACATTTCGGTTATATTATTGGATATCCACGATATCTATGTACATTTATTTATTATATCTCCGCTCTCATTTCATGCCGAAAATAATCTAGATCAATGGTATTAGAGTAGGCTGCTCTTGATCATTTTTCAGTGTATGTCCCCGATGAGGTACAAGTATAGAAAGTTGGGTCTTGAGCTTGTCTCTCTTGAGGAAAATCACTCTCGCATGCCCAAGAAACCCTCCAGGGCGAAAGAAAATAAAAACAATGGAGGAGAAGATTATATTCATATGTTGCTTGAGAAATCTCTCAAGCAACAGAGAGACGAAATGATGGAGAATTTTTCCCACATCCTTCAACGCCTTCCGATAGCAGTATGCACATATTCATCAAGAAACCACTTTGGAGGCACCTCGCCTTTCAAGGTACAGGTCAATTTTGATATTCCTATATTTGAAGATCAGATAGATGTGGATGCCCTAGACAAATGGTTAAATCTGTTAGAAGGTTATTTCTCTATTCACAATTTTTCCTACAAAGAAAAGATCACCTTCGCACTCCTTAAGGCTCTTCCCCCATGTCAAACATTAGTGGGAAACTTATTGGGAGAAAATTTCCACAGAGGAGTCTAAAATATATGGGGTTGATCCCACTTGGGATTTTTTTGTGGATGAGGTCAAGGAACAATATTACCCTGTTGGAAGCTATGAGGACCAGTATATGAGATGGATCACACTGCAAAAAGAAAGGGGCCAAGTAGTTCCAGAGTTCACCAATACCTTCCATACCTTGGGCACCAAGTTGGCTATCAAGGACTCCAAATGACATGGTTCTAAAATACCATGGGGCTCTCCACAGATACTTACAAACTGAAATAGATTTTCTGGACATCTCATCACTCAGTTCTACTTATCGATATGTTGTTAAAATCGAGTAGAAGTTTAAGCACCAAAACAAACAGGAGTTTGGGTCTGCAAATATGCAACAACCAAAGTATGATAAAGATGGCCCTAACAAACAACTTCCTAAAAACCAATCTAATCCACAGGGAAAGAAGGCTCATGGGAAGATGAAGAAGGACACTAGAAAATGGTGTGATTTCCAAAAAATCCCCTGGCACAACACCGATGAATGTTGCTCAAAACAGTGATTGGTGGTCAAGATCAAAGACAAGGAGTCGAACCCTGATTTAGAATCTGATTCTAAAAATACTAGTAAAAGATAGATCATCATTGTAGATCACACTCCTATTATCGCAATCACAACAATTCAACCAAAAGAACCAACATATCCGGAAGAGCAGGAGTGCCTTTTTCATTCACAGATGTGGGTGAAAGGGACCCCGTTGCATTTTATTTTTGATAGCGTAAGCCAGAAGAACCTCATCTCGGCAGAGGTCGTCAAACAGTTGGGATTGTCAACAACACCACACCCACAACCATACAATATTGGGTGGCTTCACCAGAGATGAGATCTTTGTGTTAACCAGTGGTTTTGATTATCATATGGCATCCAACCCTTCAAGGATGAGGTATTATGTGATTTTTCCCCACTGGATGTCTGTGATGTTCTCTTGGGCCAACCATATATGTGGAATTTCCATGTTATTTATGATTCTCAACCCCGTAGTTTCATTGTTACTCTAGGGGATCATCTCTATAGAATACCAGAGGTAGTTCCAATTATTGTCCCATCTAAATAGTGTCACAAGGTAGTATCTCATACTACAAAATTTAGATTCTTAACAATCTTTTCAAAAGGCAAACAAAAGGATACGACAACCACTATAGCCTCGGCCCAAGCACCTTCTATCCAACAGAAGCAGGTCGATAAGATTGCAACAAAACACAAAGATTCCTTCTACACACAGTCATCTCAGGTAGCCTGACTGGTTGAAAAAAGGAAACCTACCCAACAACAGGTTCATGACAACCTTCCACAAACTGAACAACACGACGTCTCCAGCAAGGCAAGCAACTCACCAAGATTCAGATTCAGCAAACACTTTCTCTCTCCCCTCGGAACTCAACGCAATGGAGACCATTACTTCCTAAGGAGGGAATATTGATCCAGGTGGATATCGGTGTCCACCCACCTATTCCACGGGCTCGAAAAACAATTTTCCATCTTGGCAGTTTTTCGACATTTTTTCGAGTTCCAAACTTTCCGGGCCGTTTTGAGGCCCTAAACGACAATTTTTGGTGATTTGGGGCCCAAGTGACCACCATAAGAACTTACTTGGTCCAGTCAAAAAAATTTCTTCTCAGTTAGACCTTTCCAACAGTGTATCAAGCACCGCAAACGGAGATCGTATGCAAAAGTTACGCCCCTAGGAAGTTGATGTATCAATTACCCCCATCGGGGCCGCAAACCTTTTGGATTTTCATCTTCCGGGGTTATGGTTTTGGATTTTAATTATGTTAAAAAGGCCTTTGGAGCCTCATTGTAACATGAATCTTCTCACAGATGCAAGTATCCGTCACATCTCTTCTCAAAGATAAGCTGTCACCATTCTAGCGAGTCTTTCACTCTATCTTTTACAGTCTTTGTACATTTTCACTCATTAATACAAAAAAATGTGTATTACTGTATATCTGTGTTTATGGTTTCATATATAATACACTAATGTCATATTATTGGATATTCACGATGTCTCTGTACATTTATTTATTATATATCCGCTCTCATTTCATGTCGAAAATAATCTGTATCAGTGGTATCAGAGAAGGGTGCTCTTGATCGTTTTTCAGTGCATGTCCCCGACGAGGTCCGAGTATAGCAAGTTGAGTCTTGAGCTTGTCTCTCTTGAGGACAATATATCTCGCACGCCTAAGAAACAATCCATGGTGGAAGAAAAGAAAAACGATGGAGCAAAAGATTCTATTCATCTGTTGCTTGAGCAAGCTCTCACATGACAGAGAGACGAAATGATGGAGAATTGTTCCCACATCCTTCAACGCATGTTAATAGCAGCATGCACATCTTCATCAAGCGGCCACTTTGGAGGCACCTTGACTTTCAAGGTACAGGTCAATTTTGATATTCCTATATTTGAAGGTCAGATAGATGTGGATGCCCTAGACAAATAGTTAAATATGTTAGAAGGTTATTTCTTTATTCACATTTTTTCTGACAGAGAAAATATCACCTCCGCGCTCCTTAAGGCTCTCCGCCATGTCAAACATTGGTAGGAAACTAACTGGGATAAAAGTTCCATAGAGGAGTCTGGAATATATGGGGTCGATCCCACTTGGGATTTTTTTGTCGATGCGGTCAAGGAACAATATTACCATGTTGGCAACTATGAGGACCAATATATGAGATGGAACACATTGTGGCAATAAAGGGGCCAAGCAGTTCCATATTTTGCCAATACCTTCCATACCTTGTGCACCAAGTTGGGTATCAAATACTCTAAACGACATTTGGTTCTAAAATACCATGGGGCTCTATACAGATACATCCAAACTAAAATGGATTTTCTAGACATATCATCACTCAGTTCTTCTTATCGATATGTTGTTAAAATCGAGTAGAAGTTTAAGCACCAAAACAAATGGGATTTTGGGTTTGCAAATATGCAACAACCAAAGTATGATAAAGACGACCCTAACAAATGGATTCCTAAAAACCAATCTAAGCCACAGGAAAAGAAGGGTCATGAGAAGATGAAGAAGGACACTGGAAAATGGTGTGATTTACACAAAATCCCCTATCACAACATCGATGATTGTTGCTCAAAAAATTCATTGGTGGCCAAGATTAAAGACAAGGAGATGAACCCTGATTCCGAATGTGATTATGAAAATATTGGTAAAAGACATATCATAGATGCAGACTCCTCTGTTATTATCGTGACCACAACAATTCAACCAAAATAACCAACAAATCTTGAAGAGGGGGAGCCCCTTTTTCATTCACAGATGTGGATGAAAGGGACCCCACTACATTTTATTATTGATAGCGGAAGCCATAAGAACCGCATCTTAGTAGAGGTCATCAAACAGTTGGGATTTTCGACAACACCACACCCGCAACTATACAACATCGGGTGGCTTCTCCAAGGATGAGATCTTTGTGTCAGCCAGCAGTGTCGATTGTCGTATGGCATCCAACCCTTCAAGGATGAGGTATTATGTGATGTGTCTCCACTGGATGTCTGGGATGTTCTCTTGGTCCAGCCATATACATGGAAGTTCCATATTGTTTATGAGTCTCGACCCTGTAGTGTCATTGTTACTCTGGGGGGTCATTTCTATAGAATACCAGAGGTAGTTCCAACTATTGTCCCACCTAAATTGTGCCACAAGGTAGTATCTCATACTACAAAATTCAACTTCTTCACAATCTATTCAAAGGGTGAACATAAAAATACTGCAACCACTACAGCCTCAATACAAGCACCTTTTATCCAACAGAAGCATGTCGACAAGATTGTAGCAAAACACAAATATTATGTATGCACATAGTCATCTCAGGTAGCCCAACTGGTTGAATAGAGTCAACCCTACCAACAACAAGTTTGTGACAACATTACACAAACCGAGTAGCGCGACATCTCCAACAAGGCAAGCAGCTCACCAAGATTTAGATTTAGCAAATGCTTCCCTCCCTCCCCCGGAAACTCAATGCAATGGAGACCATTGATTCCTAAGGATGGTGGATTGATCTAGGTGGATATCGGTGGCCACCCACCTATTCCACGGTGTCAAAAAATAGTTTTCCATATTGGCATTTTTTCGGCAGTTTTTCGGGTTCCAAACTTCCAGGGCCGTTTTGAGGCCCTAAACGACATTTTTTGGGGATTTGGGGCCAAGTGACTGCTAAGGGAATTAAATTGGGCCAGTCGAAAATTGTTCTTCTCAGTTAGACCTTCAACGGTGTATTGAGCACCTCAAACGGAGATCGTATGCAAAAGTTACGCCCCTGGGAAGTTGATGTATCAATTACCGCCATTGGAGCCTGCAAACCTTTTGGCTTTTTGGCTTTTCATCTTCTAGGGTTAGGGTTTTGGATTTTAATTATGTTAAAAAGGCCTTTGGAGCCTCATTGTAACATGAATATTCTCATGGATTCAAGTAGACATCACATATCTTCTCAGAGATAACCTGTCACCATTCTAGCGAGTCTTTCACTCTGTATTTTACAGTCTTTGTACATTTTCGCTCATTAATAGAAAATTGTGTATTACTGTATATCTGTATTTATGGTTACATATATGATACATTTATGTTATATTATTGGATATATGTGATATATCTGTACATTTATTTATTATATCTCCGCTCTCATTTCGTGTCAAAAATAATCCGGATCAGTTCACCACTAGTGATCTCATTACTTGACCTGCAACAACCTTTTGAGATCGAGACAAAATATTCTGACTATGTTGTGGGTGCATTCCTCTCTCAGCACGACCACCCTGTGGCCTATCATAGTGAGACACTATCAGATGTTGTTTGTAAGTACCCTACTTACGACAAAGAAATGTACTCCATTGTGCCATCTGGGCCATCTCTACATTCCATCAAGTGAGTGAGCAAAGATAATTTGGGAATCCCACTATAATCGGTTCATAGGACACTTCGGCATGGAAAAGACAGTGTCAGTGTTGCAACGAAATTTCTACTAACCGAAACTTCGACAAGATATCAACAAGTATATCCGGTCATGCATTACCTATGCTATTTCCAAATCAAACATCAAGAAACAAGGCATGTACACTCCTCTTCTTACTACATTTTGGGCCTCCCTTCCACCAAGTGGGGAAATGACTGTGTTTTTGTGATTGTTGATCACTTTTCCAAGATGGCGATTTTGGTCACTTGCAAGAAGAGCATCACGGCAGAGGACACTATCAAGTTTTTCTTTGAATGAGTGTGGGTACACTTTGGGATCCCAAAAACTATTATCCCAAATCGGGATAGTCGGTTCCTCAGCACATTATGGTTGATCCTCTAGTCATTGTTGGACACCAAGCTCACCAAGTCCACTGCCTTCCACCCCCAGACGGATGGTCAAACCGAGGTCATCAACTAGATGATCGTGCACATCCTAGGAATGTATAATTCCAAGCACCCTCGCACCTGGGATGAGAGTCTTTCCTATGTTCAGCACAGCTACATCAGAGCCATACATAGTTCAACCAACCACATCCCCTTTTAGGTAGGGTTGGTATTTCAACCATTGAGTCCCATGGATGTTTCACCACCCCTTGTAACCACCCAGGAAGACTCGTTGCATGCTCCAACTACAGCTGACAAAGCCACTCGGTTCATTGAGTGGATCCATCACATCTTCCAAAAGGTTTAGGATATTTTACAGAAGTCCAATGCTAAGTACAAGTAGTGCCATGATCAACACTAAGTGCCACACCAGTTTCGGGTGGGAGACAAAGTTTGGTTGCACTTGCAGAAAGAACGCTTTAAAGGGCCTCATCGAAAGCTTCATCCACTCCATTATGGGACTTACACCATTACCAAGCTTGTGGGTGACAATCCTTTTGAGCTCAATCTTCCCTCCTTCCTTGGCTTGCACCCAGTGTTCAATGTGGACTTCCTTCAACCTTATTTTCCACCATTATTAGACACCTCAAAGATAGAAGAATAGTTGACACCAATAGAGATCAACCCTGACTGCATGGAATAGGAATCCACTAATCATATCGCAGACACACAGGTCAAGGGCACTTGCCAGCAGAGGATCCAACTTTATTGGGTTGCCAAAGCAGGGCAGTTCCTGCACCAAAACAAGTGGCTCACCCGAGGCCAAATTAAGAAGAAATTTTCTCATATGATGGGGGAACTCAACGCAATGGAGACCATTTCAACGGAGTATTGATCTAGGTGGATATCAGTGGCCACCCACCTTTTCTAACTGGCTCAAAATAGTTTTCTGGCAATTTTGGAAATTTACTATTTTTGGCAGTTTCTAACTTTGGGGGCCAGTTTGAGGGCCTAAATGATGTTTTTTTATGATTGGTCACCTCATTGGAAACCAATGGCTCTCATTGAGCCCCCTAAATTAATATCCTCATCTATACCTTCCTAACGAGCTATTGTGCACCCTAAACGAAGATCATATGCAAAAGTTACAACCTCGGTAAATTGATGTACTAACTTACCCCAACGGGGCCACATGACTTTTTGCACTTCATCTCCCAGGGTTAGGTATTTGTATGTATATGGTTTTGGCATTCATATTTATTGTAAAATTTCCTTCAAAGCCTCATTGTACTCATCTTCTTTCAAATGAGCGTAGTCGTCACATCTCTTCTCAAAGATAAGCTGCCACCATTCTAGCAATCTTGTTTTTAGTCTACATTTTACAGTTTTCATCATATTTATTATTTAATAGAAGTCAATTTTTATTGTATCTCTATTATTTTTCACTGTGTCTTTGTGTTAACATTATAAATCTGTGGTTTCATTTCATTCTGCTCATAAATCTAGATCATTGGTATCAGAGCGGTTTGCTCCTTGTCGTTTTTTAATGCATGTCCCCGACGCAGTCAAGGTATAGAGAGTTGGGTCTCAAGCTTGTTTCTCTTGAGGAAAAATTCTCTCGCACACCAGGAGAAAATAAATACAACAGGATAGGAGATCCTTTCAAAAAATTTCTCGAGGAATCCCTTGAGTGACAGAGGAATGAGATGATGGCCAACTTTGTACAAATCCTTCAATGGCTGCCGAAAAGTGATGCATCCACCTAAAGAAGAAGCACAACCTCCTTCAAGGTATAGAGAAATTTTTGTATTCCTATATTTGAAGGTCAAATAGATGCAGATGCCATAGATAAATAGTTAAACCTTCTAGAAGGGTATTTTTCTTTCCATAACTTTTTCAATGGAGAAAATATTATATTTGTGCTTCTCAAGGCCATCACCCATGTCAAAGATTGGTGGTAGACTTTCGGTGAGAAAAATGAAACAGAAGGATCCACATTATTTTCAGTTGCACCCACTTGGGATTCCTTCAGGGATGCTATTGAGGAAAAATACTACCCTATTGGAATTTATGACGATTTGTATACAAAATGGATGACACTGTGGTAGGAAAGAGACCAAATAGTCCCAGAGTTCACCAATGTCTTCCATACCTTGTGCACAAAGTTGGGTATCAAATATTTTTAGCGACATTTGGTGCTCAAGTACCGCGGTGGTCTGCATAGATACATCTAGACATAAATGGAGTTTTTGGACATCTCCTCCTTGGGCGCGGCCTATCGATATATCTTCAAAATCAAGCAGAAGGTTAAACAAAAGATGCGAAAGTTTGGGTCTGGGAACCCCAGGAAATCTTTCACATGAGGCCTTTTTACATTTCCCTATGCAGACTTGAAATCCCTTTTTTGCAAATCCCAGAGATAAAAATATAATTTTTCCACATATACACACCTTGCCTACTATACAACATGTGTATATGCAAGTTGCACCACTACAACCCGCGTACATCGAGAAATGTGCCCAAAATTGAAAAATGGTGCTGGATTTACATGTCACATCATGAGATCAATGATCCTTGGCCTTCCATATAATAGAAATGTTCTGAATCGGCCCTTTAGTTCCATTTGAAGGCTATAAATGGACCAATTCCGAGCTATGGAAAAAGAGGAGAAAGAATTCAACTTTGAGAGCAAAGTTACTCTGGAGAAATTATTCACTTCACATTGAGTTTGCACCCTTTGTCCTTTAAGTTTGAACACATTGTTCATCCCCAAAGCTCTTCCCTTACTGATTGAGAACTTCATTGTCTCTCTTACATGAGCTTGTCTTTGGTGGAGGATTGAAGTGATGGAGACCCAGCTGGAAGGAACTTAGTTCCTCGGTTTCGAACCGTGCCGACATGGAAGTCTGTAACTCATTCACTTCTGTTGATTATATCTTAATAGAAATACTATTTTCTCGTCCAATTAATATCTTGGAAATATTTTAATTATTATTCCATGGGCGTATTTGTTATGAATGTTGATGTATTATGCTATTGAATGTGCTAACATCATATATTATCACCATATGCTTGTGTTGTTTGGTTGTTGAGGACTAGTTGCAGGTATATTGTTTTAGGTCAAGTACTCAACGGTGGACTTCATTGAATGTCTGAACGAGGTAGGCATTTTATCTTGTCTTGATAGCATATTTTTATATATAGCATACTTGAGATTAGAGTTGATTTCTGTAGTCATTTTCGTCTGTTGTGTTTTACCCCTAGCCATAGAGATATTTTCCTCGTAACATAATTGGCGACCATACTGGCAATTGAAACTTCTTTTTTGGGTTTTGGAGTGTTTTTCTCCTTAAATTTATCACGTTCATATTGAGTTTCTTGTCGTATGATTGCTTGACATCCTCTGTTCAATCTAGGTCTGAGTCTTTCATCCTTCTCCTTAGCCTAGCTATGTTTTGACACATATACATGGTTGTTTGCTTGACAGCCACATACATACACATGTTGTCCTTCTACAAGCTGCATACGTACATTCTTTTCCCTTGAACAATTGCGTACATCAACCTTTGTTGCTTGTTTGTTGGGTTTGGTGGTTGTTGGGTAGGTTTTGATGATTGCTAAGTCTTCTTGGGTCTCTGTAGTGATTGTTAAGTGTCTGTTGAATGACATAAATCTTGTCCTTGGTTAAATTTTTGGGCAGTGCCTTTCTCATCATCTTTTAATTTTGATTGTCCTTGCACCTTGGGTTGGATGTTTTGCTCCTTGATATCCTACTTGGGCTGTCTCTTTCTATGCACAGTATAGTCTATATATTAAGCTCTTTTTCAGTCCTTGCATTTTCATTTTTCTTATATTGAAAATACAAAAATATTAGGCATTTTACATTGATTGGCATTGTGATCTCTTGAGTCTTTGTCATTTATCTTAGTACATGTAAATAAATATTGCATTTTTATTTAGAAATCCATAATTGAATTGAAAATTGCATTTTTAAGAAGCATATCATTTATTGGAAATCGAAGTTAGGACTTTGCATTGTATTCATATTCATTTATTCTACTTGTTGAGTCATAACATCACTAGTTTCATGACCTCACCTTTTGAGTCATAATTTAAAATTGATTAGTAACGATTTTATTTTCTAGGGTGCACAAACTAGTATAGGATTTAGTGCCTTGGAATAGGATTTTGTGAGTAAACTTCTCCAGGGCTATTAAATCAACATATGTGTCTGACTAAGGGAGTGGAGAAATCCATTGTATAATTGGTAATATCAAGAAGCTTCACTTACACTGGAGTTAAGCATGAGGTCGTGTGAAGTCGGTTGAATGGATATCCCCTTGATACCTTCTTAGCATGAGATGTATTTCTGGGGATCTATTTGTATATGGGGATCTTTCTAGTGTCCTTACCTCCATGAGAGGTGGTGCTGTCAAGGTTTCAGGCTTTGCTACCCTGGCCATACAGTGGACCTGAATTACGACTGTTCACCTGTGCATCATTTATACCATGGTTTCTTAGTTTCTTGACTTAGGTACCACATAGATTACTTGCAGGGGTTATTCTGCAGGTACCCTGGGTCAGATAAGGGTCAGACAACACACAACCTTTATGGAGGATTACCTCTTTGGGGGGATCTGACGGACTGGTTGTTAAGCCCATGAGGGCCCTTATAATTGGTTCTGATACCTTCGATATTTAGCAAGGAGTCTCAGGCCCCTCTTGGGAGAGGCATACCTACTTTAGGGAGGGAGGCCCCTTTCAACCACTTTATCTTGTTTGTGTGCATATTGGTCATTTGATTATTTTTGGTGTTCTCTTTGATTACTAGTTGTCCTTAGGATTTGTTTTTTATATCTAGAATCTTAAGTCATCATGGATCCAGACCAGCTTCCCCACAAGTCTTGCCGCTTGTTATAGTTACCACCATATTTTGAGTCTTTTCCTTCTAAAAGGCATAGATTTATTAAATGTGGTACACACACCTCCACTTATCAAACTTGTGATTCTACAAGGATGAGTATTGAACCAAGCTATCAAGATATTGGGAGCCCTTCGACTCCCACACCTACTATAGTCAATGGTACCCCTTCGACTCCTACAACCACAATGGTTGTAGTGCCAGAGGTACCTATCATCATTGTTGCCCATCCTATAGTGAATACTCAACCTATTTCCATGAACCCATTTGGGTCTCTTGGTCTAAGTTGATGAACGACCGTGTGAGTCATGATCCTACATGGCCCCCCGTCCCCACCAAGATTCCTTTGGACATTCTGATGTTTGAAGGTAAGAATGGTGAGGATTCTAGTGATCACATTACTACCTTTCACCTATGGTGCTCCTCGAATTCCCTTAATGAAGATTCTATTCAGTTAAGATTGTTTCAACGCACCCTCATTGGAGTTGTTGTGAAATGGTATATCGAGATACCTAGGGGGGCATACAGGACCTTTAGTCACATGGTTTTAGTCTTCCTTAACCACTTCCAATTTCCAGCTCATTATGATGCTGGCCTAGAACTTATGTCGACCTTACGCCAAGACAAAGCCACTTATATCTTGGATCACATCTAGGAGTGGCATAGATGGAAGAGGTTGATCAAGACCTGCATACCCCAAGAATTCCTATTAGAGTGGTTCTTTAAGTCTTTACAACCTCCTATTTCGAAGGATGTTGCTACATATGGGGTTACATCTGAGGAAGAAGAAATCTTCAAAGCCCAACAATTAGATATTATATATGCTCAGTGTGGGATGTTATATGATATTCTTCCAGACACACCGAGTTCAAACTATGACTCTAGACAAAAGCCCAAACCTCATGCCGATTGCATTGTAGGTTCCACTAATGTTAAATCCGCAGACTCGATGACAAGCCATTTGAAAGAGTTATCTCTAAACTAGTCTATCGAAGGGCCAACTTTATATGTGTCTTCCAATCCCACTCAGTCGGCGGATTTACATTCTGTGCAATCATCGACCGACCCAAATGGTAACCAACAACTAGGCGGGAACAAGAAGAAAGGATGTAATAATAATTGCAAGGGTGGGAAAAATAATAATAAACCCAAGGACAATGGTGATAATGAGAGGATGAATAATAATGATGGTGAGGGAAAGAAAGAAAGGCGTAAGGTGAAATTTCTCTGTAAGATTTGTACAAACGATCACCTTACTCATTTATGCCCCAAACTTGTGGAAGCTGCAAGGTTCTTATCTCTACCACCCGCCATAGTGATGAATCCTTTCCCACATAACCAACACATGGCCTCAAGCTCCTCAAATCATGGAAATGTGGCCGATGAGAGTCAAAACCCACTGGCACAAGGCGGTGACTGTTTGTGCATCATGCATCAATATGGTTAATTCTCAGGTTAATGTAGCCACCCGGTCTCATGATTACAATTCTCCACAAAATGTACCTGGTCTAGAATCTCCTCCTCCGAAAATGCCCTTGCAGATCGAAAAACCAGAGCCATTGCCTCATATTTCGAAATAAGTACTTAAGCTCTCTACCCACAATCCAAATGCTAGAGCCACCCAAAATTACTCTATTGTTGAGGACCTGGGTCAAACCCCTTATGCGATGTCAGCCTCGAAGGTACTTCAGACATGGCCTTCACATAGGAATGCCTTGATATCTGCATTAGGAGATATAGACCCCAGTGGCTCGAAAGTTATCAACTTTGATGTCACAGATGTGAAGCCTTGCTTGCCTTACCATGTGGCATTCTGAATCCACGTGGGTTACTCAAAGTATACCATCAAGCCTGCGATTGTTGATGAAGGCACTGCAACATGTGTGATGTCCCTTATCTGTTGGAAAGATCTCGGCTCTCTGACTCTCTCTCAGTCTCTGACCATGTTGACTTCTTTTGACAGTCATTCCTTCCACCCTCACAGTATTCTTCCTTCTTTTCTGATCTAGTTAGGTGGGAAGAAGGTAGAGGTGGATGTCGAGGTGGTTGATGCACCCCTCGATTATAACTTGTTACTAGGATGCAATTGGACTTATGCTATGACTTTCGTTGTATCATTGGAATTATGTTATGACTGTTGTTGTATCGTCTTGCTCACATGACTGCCTCAATGAGACTTTTCCCTCGGATGAAGCTATCATCAATGCCATGAATGGTTCTGAAAAACCTTGGGATGATATGCATCATCGCTCTTATTTTCTCCCAGAGCTTTCTAGAATCGAACAAGATGAATTTCGATCTACTCTGAGTGATATAGTCGGTCACGCCGTAGTTCCACTTGATACACACGACATTTATGCCAAAGAAAATATGGCGAGTATCTCTCCTACCGTCGTGATCGATATCTCTCTTACCCCTGGAAAGATTGAAAATGTACACATCAGTGCAGATTGTTCGCCTGAGGAAATCCTGATCTACACTGAGCTCTTCAAGGAATTCCAAGATGTATTTGCTTGGTCATATAAAGAGATGTCATGAATCGACCCTCGAATTGTAAAACATGAAATTAAAACTTACCCGGATGCTAAGCATGTTCGACAACATATTAGAGTTGTCAATCCTGGAAGGCCTCTGCTATTAAGGCAGAGGTACAAAAACTGCTTAATGTTGGCTTTATCTACCTGGTTCCCTTGACCGAATGTGTATCCAATCTCGTTCCCATGAATAAGAAGCAAGGAACCATCCGTGTATGCATGGATTTCCATGACCTAAATAAAGCATGTCCTAAAGACAACTTCCTGACATCTTTCATCGATCGGATTCTCGACGAATGTGCGGGAAGAAAAGTGTTTTATTTCATGGATGGATTTTCAGGGTATAACCAAATTCAAATTTAACCCAAGGATCAACATAAGACGACATTTATTTGTCCTTGGGGTACTTTCACATACTGGAAGATGCCTTTCGACCTTAAAAATGCTGGAGCAACCTTCCAACATGCTATGACCTTCTCATTCCACGATCTTAAGCACACAGTCAAAGATTTTCTTGATGATTTCATTTCTCACTCTCATAAGAGAGTGGATCACCCTAAGAACCTTTGGATATTTTTTGAAAGATGTCATCATTATAGAATTCGGTTGAACCCTCATAAATGCATCTTTTTCATTAGGTTTGGACGTCTTCTAGGATTTTTAGTCTCTCAGACCAGGATCATGGTAGATCTGTTAAAGGTTGAGGCAATACTTCAATTTCCTCCCCCGCACACTATTCGACAACTTCAAGGTTTATAGGGGAATACTAATTTTTTACATTGGTTTATAGTAAACTATGCCAATATTACTAAGGGTTTCATGCATTTTTTGAAGAAGGACACCCCTTTTATCTGGGATGAGCGAGCCCAAGAATCCTTCGATGCTTTCAATAAATCCTTGGTATTGATGCCTCTGCTGAAGTCTCTAGACTACAATAGATATTACTTGCTTTATTTCGCTACTTCCGAAGAGACGATTGGTATGGTTTTGGTTCAGGAGGATGATGAGCTCCGCGAGCACATCATCTACTATCTTAGTTGAAACTTAGTCTGTCCTTAGCTCAAATATTCTCACATTGAAAAGATAGCTTTGGCTACTATCCACCCAGTCCAATGATTATGCCATTATATATTTCTTTGCAAAACTATTGTGGTTGTTGATGTCAATCCATTTCAATACATCCTTACCAAGTGTATCATAGGGGGGAAATACAATAAATGGATTGTCATTTTGCAAGAATTCGATCTCAATTTCGCTTCTGCCAAATCCAAGAAATCACTAGTCTTTTTAGAGTTAATATCTTACTTCCCACGATTGGATGAGGATGTTATTCATGTTGATTGTTTTTTAGATGAACACATTTTCCTTATCTTGTCGTCTGGCCCCTAGTGTTATAACCCTATAATTTATAGGATCAACTGGTGACTGAAATGTTATTACTTTAGTGTTTTGTTTGTCAAATGATTTTCCATTCTATAAATAAATTGAGAAAAAGAAAAAGAAAAGAAAGAAAAAGAAAAAGAAAAAAGAAAGAAAGAAAGAAAAAGAGTAAAAGAGGGCATAAAATAAATTTAAATAGAGCCCCATGCAATAAAAATGACTTGGTCCATACATTTTAAGCATGGCCAAGTCCTTTTAAATTGATGTCAATAGGAGTAGTGAATGAGATTGGCTAAATTGTTTAATCTTAACCAAGCAAATTAGGTTAGTGTTGACGGGAAAAATTGACCGCTCGTCAACTGGAGGGGTGAATCCGGTCCATGGTTGTCTAAATAACCCAAGTCGTTTGGAATGATCCACTCTAACGGGTTTAGCGGCTCCGTTGGCCGATCTAAGTCCTAGGAAAATGAAAGAAAAACTAAGCTAAAGAAACTAATCTAAGTGAAAAAAGTAACTACAACAAACTATATACAAATCGAAAAATATATATATAGTTTACTAACTAATATTATACAACAATAATTCTATGAAATTAAATGTTCAGCTATCAACAGAATTAGATCTCAATTATATATGTACAGTACTTACATAATACAAATTTTGATCTAAATTTGCAAAAATCATTGGGAAAAATGTCTTATGACAGCATAACTATTATTTTTTATTTTTATAATTTTTATGAGAAAGGAATAAAATGAAAACTATCTAAGCTGAGCAATTAAAATAATAATCCTAACTGTAAATATGAACTAAATATCTATCTAAACTATTGAGAATTCTCGAATCTATTAACTATCAAATTGCAAATGACAAACTGACCTGTAGAAACGCTTCCTATTTGTCCTGTGCACAGTACTCGACTTAGTTGTTTGATGGGAGGAAACCCGCACCAGATTTTTCCACAAGCTTCTTGTAAACAAGAAGCAACAATGCTCTTTGAATACGAATGACAGAACAAACAAGACATAAAAGGACAGGAATCTTATATTTCACAAACCATCACATTTAGATAAATCCCAGTGCGAAGATTTGTACATAATTGTTCACTTAACAAAGAAGATAAACCTTCTGTTAATTAAATTAAAACAAAGTAATTGTTGTGCGTAAACTGAGATACGTCAGATATGGAAAAAATTTAAATCATAATGCATCAACCTGTATCAAATCTTGATATCTAAAGTAGTCAATAATTTGATAACAAATTAAAATGCACAAAACTTGAACGAAAGTATGACAAACTGAAAGCTAAAGCTGTTACAAAAGATCCACTTCCATTCGAGTCTGTATCATCATAAGTCCATAGTCTTTGTTCTCCCAACAGTGATGGGTTGTTTACAAAAAATAACAAGTATTTAAAGGCCACAGGGTGAAACATCCCCTGTGGAAAGTATCAAAAACTGTTCACAAAAAATATGGGAACAATCTCCCAGATTCCTATTTCTGCCTAAGACTAACAAATTAAACCAAAACTTGTGTAACAAAAGTATGCTCTAAACTGCCACAGTAGATCCAATCCCATTGTAATTTGGGTGTACCTACAGATGGATGAAAATAAACAAGTTTAGATAATGTTTTATTTGTAAAATTAACAAAAATCCAAATTTTATGACTAGCTACACAATCTCACGATTCTGTAGCTGGTCATATTTACAAACAAAATCGTTTTAAATGAATCCAAATAATAACAAGAATGTATACAGTGAATCAAACAACTATTAATTACTAATTCAAAGAAAGAAAATCATTCTAGATAAAACAAACCAAATCTTGTATGCCAATTCAAAATAAACGAAATCGCATTGCATTAATCGAATGGTAACATGGATATATGTAAAAGTATTTTTTTATTACCAATTCAAAACAGACAGAATCATTTTGACAATTCAAAATCAATGAAATCATTTTTGAATCAACAGATTATATTTATCAAACCAATGTTTGATACTAATCCAACGCTTACACAAACGACTATGCTAATTCAAGACATACAAAATCGTTTCTGAATCAAACCAAACAGAAACTAAATCAAACTAAATCAGAGCCAACACAATCGTTTATACTAATTCAAGAACAATAAAATCATATTAAACCGATTTAATCAAAACAGAGCTATAATCGATCTAGCAATCAAATCTTTTGTACCGATTCAATGCAAACACAATCGGCTATGCTAATTCAAACCAAAAATTGATATTGAAATAACATACCTGGGCTGTAGGAAAACGATTCGGTCAGGATAAATTTGAGTTAACAAAAGCAGTAGCTGCCTCAACATTTCTGAAGATGATAGAACCCGTGGTATTTTGTCTCTTATCGTTGGCTTGTAGCCTATCATTTTCCTTTGACAACACAGTAACCCATTCCTCCAAGGATTTAATTCTGGATTGCAATAAAGGAACATCTGTGTAGTAACGTTTGAGCCAATAATTGCATTGAGTACACTGTGGTTCATCGGGCCGAGCCACTACAGGTGGGGGTTCTTTTAAATTTCCAGGGGTTCCACTATCAAGCTTACTTCCGGTGAAGTTAGGGTCATTCTTTAGGCACAGTGGAAGGTTGGACACATATTCATAGGGTTCAATAGAACAGAGGCCATAAGAGTAAGGGTATTCCTCGGCCAAAAAGCATTCAATCTCAGAGTCTGAATCCTCGCTCAAAACAATAGGCTTCTGGTCTACATTTTGTTTGGCCTTGTTCCGAGCACACCTGGATACCCATCGTGCATTCTTCTTTCCCTTAGTATTGGCATCGATATTACCCTTCCCTTTCTTACTTACAGGACTCTTAACAATCTTAGTATTGTCTTTCGAGCATGGGTCGGGTATGGTGTCAGGTAGGTCGATGTTGGGACAGGTCGAGGGTTTGATAGCGGGTAGGAGGGTAGGATGTAGCACGGCTGGCCCAACGAGGGTTCCAGTGACCACGGTCTTGTCTACTTGAACACACTCGGCAGTGGCAAAGCCATTCCTTAATAGGAAGGCTTGCCAACAGTCACCTCTCATCCTTAAATGATGCACAATAATGATCTTAATCAAGAAATGATGGAAAAGGTTGGAATCAGCCTTCTCCCGCTTAAATCATTTGGACATTTTATACAGACTGCATAGGAGGTAGTGAGGCATATTCACAGGGAAATCCATAAAATTCATAAGCAACCAGAGATGGTAAAGAAAAAATAAACCATAATGACCTTTGCAAGTCATGAATTGCTTAACAATGGCTAATAAATCATGCCACCTGGACTTGAGGGCAGTGATAGGCATACCTCTGTCACAACTGACAATTTTCCTCGATGTGAATAGGAGCGGCCATGGCACTTCGTCCACTTTCGAATTCTTAAAACACCTCTTCCCTTTAGCTGGTAAACCCGTGGCTGAACTGAGGAATTCTTTGTTTAATTCCAGTTGGGTATCTCCAACCTTAGCCCTGCATCCGTCAAATGTGAGGGCAAACTGTTGGGCGACCGCAAGATTGAAACCCTCAAATTTTTGGATGAAAACTAACCAGCCATTATTCTTTAGGTCCTCACGAGCATTGTCAAATAGAAACAACATTTGGACACCATTAGGTTCTATGTGCACTACAGGTTCCATGGGAGGGAACACACAGTCGACAGGGTAAACGGAGGACCGAATTCTCACAGGATTCCCCGAAACAAATAGAGGTAGCCCGAGATACAAGGCAGGCATTAATGCCTAAGTGTGCAAGGGTGGTGGAACGAAATGAACCATGAAAAACACTCATATCGAAATGTACAATCGACAACGCTATGGTGATTCAAATTATTATTGGTGTGTGTTAAAAACAATGTAAATGACATGCCAAACAAATAACTATTGAAAACCATTGACAAGTCGATCTGAATGTTTGAACAAATAATGGCATTTGTATAATCATTTGGAATATAGCACCAAAGATTTGATCACAAAATTTATGCGTTGTATGAAACCATTACACCATGGGTCTAATCAAAGACAATAGAACATCAAACCACCATTGTATCAAGGATCCAATCATAATCACTAGAATACCAATACATCACAAACTTATAAAATGAAGTCATATTAAAAAAAAATGCAAAGTGAGTAAAGGTTTGGTGTCTTGCCAACTGTATGACCATTGTTGATTCAGAGGTGGAATGAACACATGAGCAAGAGTATTCATAATAATCCAGTGACAATTTTAATGCCATCTACACAACTTCCAATTCAAGGTTTTCACGCTTGCAGTCGTGAAAATGAAAACGAGAGGCATGTATGCGAAAGAAAAGATGATAGTGTCTTTTTAAAAAGATTGCGATGAGAATCAAGGGTTCAAAAACACTTGTGTAGGCAGCTTATAAGGAAAAGATAAAAATGCGAAATGGCTTCCAATAGTTAGCTAGTGAATAAATTTGACCAAACTGCCTAATCTTGGTCAAATAACCCCAGGATAGAGTAATTTCTTAGTCCAATAGTTTAATCTGGGATAAATGTCATAGGTAATTAGGCTAGAGCATAGGGTATTTTTCTTTATCTCAATAAAACAGGCATGATGATCGATGTTGAACCCTATCTTTGATGTTTGAAAGTTGAATGTCTAACCCCATGGTGATAAAAACAGGGAAAGCTTGGACAAACCCACTTAAAATGCTTATCCTAAATTTTCAGAGAAAATATGAGTTTGCACTCACAGATTAAAGACAACACATAGATGAACGACTGAGGTGTTGTCACTCAGATCTATGGTTGATAAGTTTTTCTGGACCCCCCCCCCGACTGTTCTATCTTTAATGGTAAGGGGGGGTCCAGAATCATGTATAAAAAAGGCGTGCATCTGAACGGCTGAGGCGTCGACGCCTAGATCCACGGTTAAGATTGAATTCTAGACCCCCCTAACCGTTATGCTTTTAATGGTGGGGGGGGGGGGTCTGGAATGTTGGTTAAACATTGCACTCAGATCTACAGTCCAATGGCAGGTGCACTGATGGATGGCTGATGGTATTTTTTGGACCCCCCCTGACCGTTATGCTTTTAACGATGGGGAGGGGGTCCAGAATTGAGTGGTTTTCTGGTGGGCCCTTTTCTCTACATGGAAGGAATCCATTGCTCCAGACTCCCACCACTTAACACTTACCATTTTCTAACATATCTCCCATCACCCCTGTTCTCAGAGAAGGGAAACCAAGTCATTTCATCGCTTTGTGCTCTTCTTAGTTATTTTTCCGACAAATGGGTGGATGAACCCATATTGGGTTTTCTGTCCATCTTCTCCACAGAAGAAAGACCCACCACTTAGTTCGACTACAACACTTTCCTAGCGGACAGTATTCACAAACAGTTATCAAATTTCACCTCAGAAGGCATGTTCCAGTATTCCTCAATACTGGCCTACATGTTCAGTTTATTTCAAGCAGACAGGTTCTCTTTTTCAATGCAGAAAATGGACAAGGACGGGAGACTACAGGCGGTAATAGTTTGGACTTCACTACACAGACAAAATTCAGCAGAGTTCAGTTTCAAACAGTTTATCGAGCAATTCTACCATCCAGTGGTGAGCATGCTCAGTGGCAGACCTAAACCAAGAATAAATGAGGAGATTCAGAGGATTTTATGCCTCTCAGACCTTGCAAAAACAGGAGACTGGTATCTTTACCAAAACCACACCGAGATCAGAGTATATGGATGCGAGTTAGCTCCATACAAACTACCCAAGTATCTTCCCATGAGGATATTTTCCCTGGAGTTCATAAGGCAAATGATTAACTCCAATGACACATTTTGTGTCTCTGAAAAAGAAACAACAGCTTAGAATTAAAGGGAAAATAGGGTCTTTCATCTGCAATAGCTGAGGCGTTGAGGAGGAAGCAGACAGACTATTGAAAGAAATGAAGTTTCATGTTAGTTTCATATGGCACTATGATCCATGCGAGATAATTTCTTAGATGAGGGTTAAAAATAAAAATATTCCATATGTTCATACACCCAAGCCTGAGATAGAGAAATTCTCAAATCAAACAGAATGGGAGTCGAACACTCTGGTAGAGATAGAACAACAGGACCCTTCAATCACCATCTCACAGACAACTACACCACAGGTTCTCAAAGAGAAAAGATCCAGGAAGGATACTTCACCTTCCGTCACTGAAGTCTAGGCTGAAGATTTCCAATTACACACCAAAAGGCCAAAATCCAGTCATACACCTGACACGGTTGGTGATAAGGAAATCCAATCCAATACAACTATGAAAGATGATCGGTCACTTCTCAGCACAAGTAGAAAACAGATCATGTCTACAGTTTCATCCAAGAAGCCTATGGATACTCCACTAGTTGACCAGCCAAGCAAAGTAGGACCAAAGTTGAATATTTTTGAGAAGTATGACCTAATCAAAAGGAAAAATCAGACATTGACCAATGGTACTTATGCTCAGTTTTGGAAATAGACATCAACAACACAACACAGATTGTTGTCTGCATTCGATATAGGGAAGGGTAGAATGCACATGGATTTTCTGGAGGCACAGGTGCCAGACCCAAAAGCCATCACTAATTACAAAAGAGAAACATTCGAGTTTCATACTAGAGATGTGAATCTTGCTGATCAGATGGATCTGCACAGGAAAACTGGAGAAATGGTTTTCTCCACATTGGCAAATGCTTCTACTACGGCTGCTAAATTACAGGTATCTTTGAGAAATGTTCAAACACAGCTAAAATTAGAAAAGATATCATCCTTTGCAAAGGATAACAAAATTAAGACGTTGGAAGAATTGGTCCTCAAGATCAGGTATGACCCTTTGAATGTGAAAGCAGTTGAGGAGATGTTAAAAAGGAAAAATGTCGATATAGCAACTCTGCGGAAATAGTTGAAACTGCCACCAATGGAAGATTCACAGGAAAAGGAGATAGTTGAGATAGAAGGGGAAAAGGATGAGATGCTCAAGTTGATCATGGAGCAGAATGCACAGTTGAAAGAAATGGAGGCATAACTGGAAAGGCTAGTGAAAGAGAAGGAATAATCAAAGCCTATGGAAGTCATTCCATTGAATGTAGTACCACTCACAAGACTAAGCACAGCATCTGCAACAAAAATTCCCTCAGCAACTCCACTGACAGCTTTGGAGAAGACAATAGAACTGGAAAAATCCATGGAAGAGATGAATTTGCAAGAGACAGAGATTATTAGACTTAAAAAGGAGGTTGAGAACCTTCAGGAACTCAAGTCTTCTTACCAAACTAGCTACTCCAAAGAGAAACAAACATCAGACAAGCTCAAACAGGAATTGTAACAGCTTAAAAAACAAACAGTGGTAGGAAAAACACTTGTTGAGGTCAAGGAAAGTGTCTGGATGGATATCACCAAGTCTGTAAATGAAATATGGCCTATGGTACAAATCATGTTTGAGCAAAATGAACTAGTGCAAAGAAGCAAGCAGGTTATTGAGAAAATAAGAGGAGAACTCGGAGAGATGCCCACAAAAGCCACTAAGATCATTAATTTCCTGAATTCAAAAACCAGAGAAGAGTTAGAGGATTTGAAAATTGAAGATAGGACGGAGACCATCCTCGAGGTCAAGAGGGTCCTGACCAAAAGATTACTGATGCTACAGCTATAGGAAAAAGTCCAGACTATGGACATACGAGTAAAAATATTTTTCAGCAAAATTGAAGCTCTGCAGAAGAAAGGCCTCCCTGGCTTAAGGGTCATAAATGACAAGTTAATGACACTTTATAATTATAAAAAGAGACTAGACACCGTGGCTAAATATAGTTCGAAGTTCTCGGGAATATGGGGCAGTATCATAGGCAAGGCGTTCTTAGACGCTTTACAGTCAGACATCAGCATACAACACGAGATCCGGTACATTTTCATCGTCAAGCCAACTTTTTCCAAGTATACAAAGATGGATGAAGTATACCGAAGACTACTAAAAGTCATCATTCCCAATCACCTTCGATGGGAAGAGTTATGCAATCTGATCGAGTAGGAGATGAGGTATCCAAGCCCAATCAGCTATCCAATCAGACGAGGTCATGCAGAGGACTCACCAACGGTTTACCCCAGAAATCAGCATGAAGATTTCAACACATCATCAAACAGTTCCTGAATTTTTGTATCTTGTTGACTTAGTTAGCTAAATTTAGAACTGCCACGTCATGATATTTAATGACATGATCGTATGTAATTTTTGATTATAAATACTTCAAACTTTGAAGTACTGAGGGTTGATCTTTACGCTTTGTAAGCCAGAAAGACTATATTTTTTATCAAGAGATCTTCCAGTAATACAAAGGGACGTTTCACAGGATTCGCATGTGTTATTCATTGGTGATGTTTTCTTTTCTATGTTAAATGTTTTCTCCCTCAGTTGTCATATTGTTTTCTAATCTAATCTTTTAAAAGTAGCGCATGTTGCAGGACTTATCTTTGTATACCTTGTTTCCAGCTTTGAAAGATCTAAATGTTTATCTTTCTGATATTACAGTGAAGAAATTCTTAAATGCTTCTTTAATTTAAACGATATTCTCATCTTTTCTGCTATTCATCACTTTACTGCTAAAGAATCCAATGAATGCATTATCTTTCTTTGTGAAAAGAATCTTTTAATTTCTATTTAGACCTCTATCGTTATAATACAAACCCCATAGCCCAATGGAGGCATAAAACCCTTTTCAGCCAACTTAACAAAAACAACAACAAACCATTAAATCTTATTTTGTTTAACTAGACTAATATCTCAAAGTTAAAACATAGCTAAATCATACAGAGAGATCCCTCTCTAAAGCTAGTAGGGCTAGATTCCAGTTTCAAAGTGGTTGGATAAAGTTACCTCTTGTAAATTTCTTCTACTCTAACAACCTCTGGGAATTTACAGAGCATTAACACCTGGTATGGAGACATTGTTCTCTATCTTCAAACCTTGAAGTTTCCTCGACATCTCTTGCGAGATGACCGACGGTGTGTATGATACCAAGCTAAGAATTACCTTATCATCTGCGACACTCTGTATCGTCAAGTAATAGACAAAATCCTACGATGTTGTTTACCTCACGAAGAAGTCGAGTCAGTTCTAAATGATTTCCATAGTGGGGCTTGTGGTGGTCATCTATCTAGGCTTGCGACAGCCCAAAACATTTTGCGAGCCTGTTATTTTTGGCTATCTATATTTAAATATTGTGTTGAAGTGGTTAAGAAGTGTCACCCCGGCCAGATGTTCACTTGGAAAATGTTCAGCATCCATCCCCTCTCCATCCAGTCATTACCATCGGTCCCTTCACCAAGTGGGGGGTGGACATTGTGGATTACAACCCAACTTCAGTTGGGGGGCATCAACACATTACCGTGGCCCTAGACTACTTTACTAAGTGGGCTGAGGCCATGCCTATAGTTAAATCCGATGGGAAGACTTCTACCTTTTTCTTATTCAATCAAATTATTGGCAGGTTCGAAATCCCGAGTGATATTGTCACTGATCATGGAAGTCACTTTCAGAATGAAATGATGGAAGAGCTAGCATCCAAGATAGGCTTTAAGCATGGTAATTCTTCCCCTTACTACCCCCAAGAAAATGGATAGGTAGAGGTTGTCAAAAAGTTTCTCAAGACCATTTTCCAGAGAACCGTTAGCCAGAACAAATCTGACTGGCATATTATGCTATATCCCGCACTTTGGGCATACCGAACCTCGGTCAAGACTACCACCGAATTTTCTCCTTTCCAGTTAGTACACGGTGTGGAGTCGATCTTACCTATTGAATGTGAAATCCCTTCTCTTAGATTGGTAGTCACGGTCCTCCCTAACACTTCCAATCTCGAGTGACGCCTCGTACACTTAGAGAGCCTTGACGAGCAATGTCTAGACGCCTCTACGACTATCGAAGCAAATAAAATACGTGTCAAGGTCCAATATGATAAGTCTGTCGGTCCTCAGTTGTAAGCTGAGGGTGACTTGGTCCTTTTATATGATCAAGCCAAAGAACCATTGGGGGCAAGCAAGTTCAAACCCATGTGGCACAGTCCCTATATTGTGCGATGTGTCTTAGAAAAAGGAGCCTATGAGTTAGAATATTATGAAGGAACATGTTGGCCGAGCCCAGGAATGGGATCTACTTGAAAATATATTATGCTTGAGCCCCAAGATTGGGCATAACTCTTTGTATACTAATGTAATTTAGTGTATATATATTTTCCCTTTATTTTTGTCTTCAGCTTTCTTATCGAGTTTTCCCTTGGTTGGCAGATGTCAATGGAGTCTTCATTCTACTTAGGATTCGCAGACAGAGCTAGTCGTCATGCACGAAACTTGGCTTCCACCGCTTGGGTGGTTTACTCACCTGAGGGTCTACTGGTGTCTTCAGGTGGCGTATGCCTAGGGCCATCCACGAATAATGTGGTTGAATATAGCGTCATTATAGAACTTTTGCGCGATGCCATTTCACATGGTATTCACTCTTTGGAGGTTCACTTGGATACCTAGTTAGTAGTATGTTGGTTGAACGGAAGCTACTGTGTGCGCAACCATACGTTACTCCGACAATTCCTACGGGTACGCCTTTTAGAACGACAATTTGATTTTATTACTTATCATCACATACCTAGGAGCTCGAATTATGTATCCGATGCTTATGCTAATTTCATTTTAGATTGGCATTTGTCACATAACTAAAGTGAGGAAAACATTCTCATCAATATACACAGTGTAACATAAGTAAAGTCGAAGAACCATGTTTTATATATATCTCAAAAAATATGATGTTTATAGTACAAAATTGGGGCCAACACCCTCAATACATATATACAACCGATAATACAAAATCCATGACATCTACGCCTATGCACCGAATGTGTGTTATGATAACAAACTACGATGTTTGCGAGACGTTGAAAGAGTCACACCCAAGCTCTGGGCATGCCAACCACCTGTTGTTGCATAGCCTCCAACAAATCCTTTACCTGAACCATCAAAATACTATGTGTCAAATGAGACAGGTTTCCCTACATGTTTTGAAGGACTCTCTCTGCTTCTCCTCCCACCACCTCATCTCTCTGGTGCCTCTAACGATGTTGTGGAAGCCCGTCTGGCCATTGCAGACCTACGTGTGTGTCACATACATGTCTAGTTAGTAATTAAACATCATCCAAAAATATTTTTGTTTTCCTATACAAAAATACAAAAAAATGAAATATTTAAAAACTTTGACATACCTATGTCCCCATAGGCGGTCCCTAGTGGCAATGGCATGTCAGGGTCCCCTCTAAAGTCGATCCATGCATAGGGGTAGTCATCCAGAGAAATGACTTGTCGTCTCCACCAGTAAAAGAAATAATCATTGTAGGGTGTGGGAACCCTACCTCCCCCATATCATCTCATCACCTCAGTCCACCATGCAATGGTTGGATCGCGAGGTCCTCGAGGAATGATCTCAACTCTAGGTCCCAAACTTGGAATCCACTCGAAAAAAAAGCTACACAAGATGGAAGAAAACCTGAAGTTCCTATTATCACCATGTTTGCATTATGTCAACTGGCTCTTCATATTAGCCAGTAGTGAGGTGCACCAATTGTACACCATGGGTCTCAAACACTCTATGGAGTAGAACATAAGAGACTTCGATGCCTTGTGCAATGAAGTCGATCCTGTGATCTAGGTCAAAATGAGGACAACAATCTCGAGGCTTAGATTGTTTATCGCTCACATGGGGAGTTGACTGCCAACCTTCTCAATCCCTGCAATGTAGTGAGCATCTATGTATTATTCTATATTCATACCACTCCTAGCTCCTTGGTCTTTGAAGTTCACCACCTCACCCCGACACAACAACCCCGTCAAGAAATATATATCCTTCACTTCAATCCTTAATGGTTGCCCATCAAGGTTGAAGCTCTCACTATCTGTATCCCAGTAATCCATAAGAAACTGTAGCAACCTCACTTGGGCTCTCATCCCTTTTAGTGCCCAAAACTTATACAAACTGCATCTTTTCAAGGCCATTTGGGCCCCCATATCTCTTTCCACAACAATATCTACCTCCTCATGTTCCCTTTCCCTCCACTCTAGCACCATCCTTCCAGAGAAACATCACTTTTTGAGTTATCAACCATCAAAAACTTTGTTTATGGACATGTACGCAGGCTGCAACATTCACAGTCACATATAGGGTTGAGTATATGCTAACTGTCTTTTATACATCTGCATATAATCACGCGTATACATGACCCGATGAATGGTATCCAACGTACACCTAGACTTTTGATTTGCGCCCTAGATAACTTAAAAATTCAAACCTAAATACAAAATGTAATCCACTAGAAAGAAAGAGGAGGGGAAGAGGAATTAACTGGTCCAAACAGTCGTTGTTTCTGTCACTTGATGCTTCTGCAATCACTAGTTGAAGATCAAATGCAATTTGGTCCAAATTCATTATTTGGGTAAAAAATTCAAATGACATAGTAAAATTTGGTTTTATTACTATTTATAGAAATTTTTACCCACTTTGCATAGTTTTGGATCGTATATTTGCCTAACGAACTAATACAACAATGGATTGAGTTGGTTTTTGTAGTTTTTGCCAGGGATTCTTGCGGTTTTTAGCGTTATGACGATCGTTTGTAACTATAGACATGTATTTTCTCTACCCAACATATAGGATAGGTATCCATTCCATCATGCACACTTTCATTGTCCTATAACTGTCACTGATATGCCTTAGGTACGAACCCATTTTTAGCGACACATAACTCTCTATATGCTACAAGACGTGTCGTTATCAAATTGTAGAGACTTACCAAACATGGGTACCCTAGTTAGGTCCTCTGCTTCATTTGGCACCCATGCAGAGTTTTTTTCCGTAGGACCGAAGTCCATTATAGCTAATACATGACTTTATGTTGAACCTCATTTCTCACTCATAAACATGCTAACCTATACCTAGAGGACTCTGAGGCAAGTTTGATTTAATCTCTTTTCCGACTCGTCTTGGGATGGGTGACCACCTGGGAAGTCCTGGTTACCGGGTGCAATCCCCGAAAGTGATGATTGATGCTATGCGATTCATTTCGTTGGCTTCAATCCCATTTCTTCACCCCTGTGAGCATCACTCGATGCAATGAGTGCTAAGTGGACTATTCAAATCATGAGAATTATTGGTCAGTTGAGACTAATACTCATGAAATGGGTCATAGATTAATGACTTACACTACGCAGTTAATCCCAAAAATAACAAAAAGATTGTCCAGTGAACTTGTCTCTTTCACACTCGTAAATTGGATTTTAAAGGATGTCTATTTGGTACAAGTTTATCCCTTTTTCAAACCAAGTAGACTAAGATTATGAAAAATGACATTTTTTGGCGTTAACTTGTGATTGCATCTCATGCCCTTGCTTGCAGTATTGAGCCTATTGTCGATTCTCGCTTTGCGTTATAAATTGTTTTCCTCAGCATTTTTGCATCCTCAACCAAGCAAAGCCTCGTTTATATCCTTTGCAACTTGAAACCTTATACCTAGAAGGGAACATTCCCCCGAGTATCCATCTCCCGCATGCACCTCCTTGCATTGAGAATAGGTATGTTCCACTGCTAGAACTAGTTTTTCTTACTTGCGACACTCGTTTCCTCCTATGTATCATAACATTCATTTGACTATGGAAAAACAAAAAAAGACGAGCAGGAAGGGAGTATTATCTTATATTGGTAGTAGTCGTGCTGCCTCTGAACAAAGCACAAAATGTTTTAGTTCACTTGTCATCATAATTTTGGGTTTAGCATGGCCTTAGGAAGTTGATCTCGTTACAAAGAGTTTACTCCCCCGAATGGTTACTCTTCCAGTCCCTATGGAGAGTTTGATTGATGCCTCCTGCATCTCATTTTTTCATCATTGAGTCTATGCTGCCAGAGTCTTCCATATGTCTCATGCTCTTGTTCAAAGGATGTCTATCAAACTATGTCAACCTATAATGTCTCCACTTTGGGACATCATCACAGGGCAGAGACTTATGATGACCAGAGTAGCCAGATGGATGTTATAGCGAGTACAAGGGTATTTGAGAGCCATTGTTGGGTCCAGTTGGAATTTATCATCATATTCCATCATTATGATCCATTCCGCACAGGTTGGCTTTGGTTTCGTTCCATTCCGACG
>SNQJ01S0086381.1:34175-47707 GCA_010110895.2 Picea sitchensis | reverse complement strand
ACATTAGGGGGCATCTGTTATAGAAAGATTTGTCTCACCCCATGCAATCTTGCATAGAAGACCTTTTTCCATTTCCCTATGCAGACTTGAAGTCCCTTTTTTTCAAATCCCAGAGCTAAAGATATAATTTTTCCACATATACACACCTTTCCTACTATGCAACATGCGTATACACAGGTTGCACCACTACATCCCACGTACATCGGAAAATGTGCCCAGAATTGAAAAATGGTGTCGGGTTTACATGTCACGTCACGAGATCAATGATCCTTGGCCTTCCATATACTGGAAATGTTCTGAATCAGCCCTTCAGTTCCATTTGAAGGCTATAAATGGGTCAAATCCAAGCTATGGAAAAAGAGGAGAAATAATTCAACTTTGAGAGAAAAGTTTCTCTGGAGAAATTATTCACTTCATATTGAGTATGCACCCTTTGTCCTTTAAGTCTAAACACATTGTTCAACCCCCAAGATCTTCCCTTACTGATTGAGAACTTCATTGTCTATCTTACATGAGCTTACCTTTGGTGGAGGATTAAAGTGGTGGAGGCCCAGCTGGAAGGAACTTAGTTTCTCGATTCCGAACCGTGCCGGCACGGAAGTCTATAACTCATTCACTTATGTTGATTATATCTTAATAGAAATACTATTTTCTCATCCAATTAATATCTTGCAAATGTTTTAATTATTATTCCATGGGTGTATTTGTTATGAATGTTGATGTATTATGCTATTGAATGTGATAACATCATATATTATCACCATATACTTGTGTCGCTTGGTTGTTGAGGACTAGTTGTAGGTGTATTTCTTTGGGTCAAGTGCTCAACGGTGGACTTCATCGAACGTCTAGATGAGGTAGGCCTTTTATCTTGTCTTTCTAGCATATTTGTCTATATAGCATACTTGAGATTAGAGTTGATTTCTGCAGCCATTTTCATCTGTTGTGGTTTACCCCTAGCCATAGAGAGATTTTCCTCGTAACAGATGGGAAATCTCATGACAACCAGTCCAAGCCACAAGCAAAGAAGGACAATGGGAAGATGAAGAAAGATACTAGTAAGTGGTGTGACTTCCATAAGATCCCTTGGCATAAAATTGTTTATTGTCGCTCAAATTAGTCGTTAGTGGCTGAAGTAAAATCCTATGAATCAGATACAAGTTCTGACTCTGAGTCAAAACTAGAGAAGGGGATATGGATTATTGATGTGGAACCCAATGCCACCATTGTTACCACCAAGATCCATCCTGGTGAACCTGATGAGTCAGAGGAAGGTGAACGCCTTTTTCATTCACATATGTAGGTGAAAGGCACTCCACCGCACTTCATCGTTGATAGCGGTATCCAGAAGAAACTCATCGCACCTGAGGTCATCAAGCAACTAGCCCTGCCGACATTGTCACACCCGCATCCCTACACCATATTAATACACAATCATTAAACAAAATCATAATCCATATTAATCCATAATTCTAAGTTATAGATGTTAAAATGGATATCGGATGAAGAGCTTGTCGTGCTTGATGAGAGTTATCCAAGTTAAGAATGTTGGTTATGAAATTAAGCATGACTATTTATGCTTAACTATGGAATGATGGTAAGTGATGCTTAACTATGGAATGTTAGTTATGAAATTAAACATGGTTATTGAATAAGATGAAAGGGTGAATAAATTATTGATAAAATATTGGTATGATGTACAATGCTATGGAAACAAATATTGATATACACCCATTTAGATAGTGAATTTTGGGAAATGAAAACAATAAAATTTTAAGTTAAAGAGAACATGGGTATAATCATGAATGTTGATAATCTTCAAACCAACTCTTTGATTAATTTGTTTCTCTTTAAAATAGTTCTTCCCCGTTGAAAGCCACAAAGATTTAGTACTCTTTTTAGTCTTTTAATATATCTATTATAATTTTATAGTATGGTTTGTAATTTGTTTTATTAAATATTTTGCAGCAAATTATTTATCTACTATCTTATTGATTTTAATATTAGAAGTCTTATTAAAAGCTTCCCTCCTCCCCATGATTTGCATCCTCCCCATGATTTGCAATATGTAATTTTTTCCATTATTTTTAACCTAAGTTCTAACTTTGTTACCTTTTGTTTTTTCATAGTCAATGCATTAACAGTTCATCTGCACCCAAATTTCAATGTCTCTAAGGCACAAATGAGAAGGAACTCACCTATGGTAGTTGAAGAAGCTAGGAAACCACAAAGCCATAGAAGTCAATGTTATTTGAGGAATTCAAGCATGTTGGGATTTGGTGACAACAAATTCCTTCAATGATGGATTTGGATCATATTATTCTGCGTTGGTTGCAACTAAATAGATCAAGTTAGAATATGGATAGGGATTGCATTTAATAATCAGTTTCTTGTGTGAATGTATAAATTCATGTAAGCCCGTAGACCCAAATGACTGAATGAGAGAGACAGAGTGAGAACTTGCAAATCTGATGTAATCTCCATGATCTGAATAATAAGACAATCGATGCCTATGATTGGTGGACGTAGACCAATGTTTGGGTGAACCACATGAAATCTTTGTGTCTATTATCTGTGTGTGATTGTTAATTATCACTGTGAATTGTGTTTTCCGCATTTGCAACTATAACAAGTGGTATCAGAGGTGGTTAGAGTTGGTTGGAGGAGCTTCAAATTCTCGGAGGAACCGCATAAGTGAAATCTGTGTGAGGTGCATCTATTTATGCATCGTCGCATGTCCCTCCTCTAGAAGGGTGCGACGGTATACTACTCAGACTTTATGCACGTTTGAAAACCTGGAATTTCTGCACTCCAACTGTGTATTACAATGCGTAAATCTTTAAAGATACCCGCACTCCAAGTATATCGTGAGGTGCAGACTCACCGCATTCCATTGGTGGCATGAGGTGCAGATTTTTTGAGATCGTTGCACTCAAGTGATATCGTGAGGTGTTGCGACCCCCTTTAAAAGAAAAGTCGCGATGGTAAAAACAACTTTGAGCTCTGGAAGCTCAAGATGCGAGATTTACTGGTGCAACAAGGGTTGCAAAAAGCATTGGCAGGAAAGTCAAAGAAACCAGCAGCCATGACAAAATGGGAATGGGAAGATCTAGATGTGAAAGCTCTTAGTACCATTTGTTTATGTCTAGCGGATAAGGTTCTGTTTAATATCGTAGGAGAGGATACAACATCAGGCTTATGGAGCAAGTTGGAAAGTCTATATATGATGATGCAAGAGCATCGTCAATGTCAAGCGAGCGTGGGGCAAGCGCAACACAATTTGAGCACATGATAAATTGTTTAAAAAAAAAAAACTTTTGAAGATTGGATGTGGCAAACTTAAATGTGATAGTTAAGGATAGGCGTACTTATATATTGTAAAGGACCTTGAGCAATCCGCTCTCGTCCATAGTAGGTAGAAAGCATTTATGTTAGTAGCTAGCTTTGAATTCTATGATGAGATAGTTTTAAGAGTAGAGGGAAAACGGATATAGACACCCTCATTGTGTAATTGTAACATAGAAGGAGGAGCATCAGAAGGGAGCATAGAAGAGAAGCAGAGAGCTGTGTAGCAGACTCCATGTACAAAAGTTCTGAATTAATACAAAGAAGTTGTGATTCAGACTCATGGTGTTCATATATTCTCTGTGTATGCATCTTTAAATGTTATGCTCATGAATGTTTTACTCTTTCTATCATGCAATTTTTTTTATGCTATGTGTGAATGATTTCTTGTTGAATGTTTGAAATCTGAGAGGAAAGGGAAGTAAAATGAGTTTCAATTGTTTCTCTGTCTGAGTAAGAGTTCCTGCAAGGAGTGCAGTTGAATTGTCCGCAAGGAGTGCGTTGACAAAAAGTTCAGAGGTTCGTTTCTGGAAACTCAGGAGAGATAGCGTTTGTTCTCATATTCACACAGAGGTGCAGACAGACACAGGAGTCGTGCAAGGGGGTGCAGGCCGAGGAAAAAAACTCAAAGTTTTGAACCTGAGCAAGGTATTGAGAGACCGTTGTTGCAGAGCGTGCACAAGGTCGAAGAGCATTCAACACTTTAAGTGTTTGGAGGTTGCCACAAGGAGTGCGTGCAAGGGTCTTCTTTAAGACTCGAAGTTGTGAGAAAGATCAGGAAGGATAAAGCCTTTGAAACTATTGAAGGCAGTATAATAAGTTGGTGCATTTGAGTGATTAAAAGGCATCAGGAGTTTTGTGGCACAAGTGGATAAATCCGGGGAAGAATCCTTGGTTCACTTTGCAAAAATCATAAGGGGGAAGAAACAGATGGTCAGAATTCTCCGTGGAGAATTAGCGAAATCCCATTAGACCGTCTGATCTAACAAAGAAGCGAGGAGATTACAGCTGAGTCCAGAGTTTCAAGCTCAGGAGATCGTGAGTCGTTGGATCCTCACCTAGTTACCCATCAACCGTCCGATCTAACAGGAGTTGCACGGGGTTTAAAGCTTCTCAAGCTGAGCGAAAGTCCCGAAAGGTGTCGGGATATCAAGGTGTCGGGATTCGGGAAATCAAAAATCCCATGGACAAGAGATCGAGTAAATCCACAGTGAAAACCCCGCTACAAATCAAAATTGTCCATCTGTTGGGACACGTGGCGAGAATCGAGAACCATTGGCATATCGGAAGTTTAGAGACCAAGAGTCTGAGACTCTTTGAGTCCTGAAACAACGAAAGGATCACAACTATGGATCTTAGGAAGGACACGTGTCGTGTGATCATCCATATCGGAGGTTTGGTCATCGGAACTCACATAAGTGAGTGTTTTGGCTTTGCATTTGGTGAAGTCTGAGATTTAATCAAAACCGTCCATCCATTTGGGATGTGTGTCGGAAATCTGAAGAAGACGAGGTTCGGGGTTTCGCGGATCTTGAAGATAGGAAACACTTGCATTTCGGAATTGCGAAGTCCGAAATCCCGAAAGGAGGAAACCTCCGTTAGGGGTCCCAGCTGACGTCATCTCGTCATAACGGGGGATCAAGAATCTCCACGGTGAAAACCTCGAAGCAGACAAGGACCGTCCATATTTAAGGACGCGTGGCGACAATCTCGACTTTCAGGGAAAGTCCCGAAAAAGGAAATCATGTCGGGAAATCGGAATTCGAGAGATCGGGGAAATCGAAGACAAATGCATTTCGGCATTTGAAATCGCGAAGTCCCGAGGGAGATCCGGAGCCGTTGGTTTAGTAGATGATCACGACCGTTGATCGTGTCTAAATTAAAAAGGGGTTCTTAGTGACATCATATCGGGATTTGGAGAATCGGGGATCCGGAGGACAAGAGGTCGCATACTTTTTGACATCAAAAACTCTGAAATCCTGAAGGGTGATAGGACTGCGGTCATATGAAGGGAGGTCATATGGACCCAAAGTCTAGCCGAGGGGACTAGTGGAAATGAAGCATCATGGGATATCGGAGATCGAAAAATCGGGAAACAAAAGGCAAAGAGTTATGACATCAGGATTTTGAAACCCCGAAACCCAAAATTCCATTGTCCTGTCGTGAAGAGAACAGTGACCAGGGCCTAGAGGCTGCGAGGAGAAGAAAATCCCTGTGGGCCAATTTTAGTAGAGATTCCGAGGAGGGATCAAAGAGCCGCTTCGGCTCAAGGGTGGAATTAGAACGATCCTTAAGACCGGGAGGTCAACGCAGAGACCTTTTACTGAGGCAAAGAGATCAGGCCTGCATCATATGACGAAGTCCTTGACAAGCAAAATCTACTTGAAGAGACAATTGTGCAGTTTGCAGATGAAGGAAGGTACAAAAGTTGTTAACCATTTAAATACCTTCAATACCCTTATAGTTCAATTGACTAGTATGGAAGTTAAATTTGAAGATGAGGATAAGGCTATTACACTATTGTGTTTGTTTCCTGAGCCTTGGGATAATCTAGTCACCTCTATTAGCTTTAGCTCAACAAAAATTTTAGATTATGACTCTCTTGTGGGAGCTTTGTTGGCTGAGGAGATGGGGAGAAAATCTAGTAAAGAAACCTCAACTTCATAGGAGATGTTGATCAAACGTCGAACCACAGAGAAGAATGAGAGAAGTTATTTCCTATCTAAGTCAAGACACATAAAGGGTAAAGAAAAATGTTGGTGCTATGGCAAAACATGACATCTCAAGAAAGATTGCTGGAAGAGAAAGGAATCTGAGGAAAACTCTACGAAGGAAACAAATTTGGCTGTAACAAATTCAGGTATGACTAATCAATTTTTATCCATTTCTAGTAATTTACAATATCAATAAGAATGGCAGTTAGATTCAAGTGCCTCCCACCACATGTGCTCACATAGAAATTGGTTCATTTCTCACCAATCTGTTGATGAGGGTGCAATGTTTATGGGAAATGGTATTCCCTGTAAAACTGTTGGGGTTGGCAATATTAGAATCAGGATGTTGGATGTTATTGTTAGGGAATTAACGGATGTTAGATATGTACCTGAGCTTAAATCAAATTTGATTTCATTGGGAGTGTTGGATTCTTGTGGATATAAGTATACAGGTCAAGGTGGAGCTCTCACATTGGTGAAAGGGGATTTAGTAGTGATGAAGGCAACAAAGGTTGATAACCTTTATAAGATGGAAGGGAGTATTGAAGTAGCATCTAAGTGACAGGTGTATCTTCTTGTTTATGGCAGAAGCATCAAGGTCATAAGAGCAAGAAAGAATTGCAGGTATTGGTAAGCAGTAAATCATTTCCAGACTTAAAATCTTTGTTTCTTAATCCCTGCTTGTTTTATATCTCTGCAAGTTATGATTATGGTATAAAGGGATGTTGTGTGTGGGATCCTACTTCTCACAAGGTCATCATTGACAAAGATATAGTATGTATGGAACAACCAAAAGGGATGATTCAAGATTGCAACAGTAAATTTGTTTGCATGTTAGATAATTCATTGTATGGTCTATTGGTACCGAGGCAAATATACAAGAGGTTTGAATCCTTCATAGTGAGTCAGAATTTTTCAAGGGTAGGAATGACTATATGGTTTATAGTACATTCATAGTCTTGATGTTTTTTGCTGATGATATGCTCGATGCAAGCCAAAGCATGGATAAAATCAGTAAGAAAATGACTCAGGTGGAAAGGACAATTCAGATGAGGAATCAAGGAGCAACAAAACAAATTATGGGCATGGAAGTACACAGAGATGGTAATGGTAAGTTGTGGTTGGAGCTCAATATGAACATTGTAAAACCAGTTTTTATCCCTCTTGCTTTCCATTATAAGTTTTCTTCAAGCATAGGGTCTGTCTATAAAGAAGAAAATACTATGTCTCGTGTAAGTTCAGTAGGAGGTCTGTTGTATGCGATGAAATGGTTAAGACCAAATGTTTCAGATGCTAATGATGTTGTCAGATACGTGACAGATTCAGGTGTTGTAGTGAAATGGGTGCTTCAGCATTTGAGAAGCACAAATGTCACCTATAATGGTTACAATGAGATAGTCTGTGATAATTGTAATGTATATTTTACATGTGTCTTAGATAGAAGGAGATCTATCACTAATTATGTCTCACAACACAGTTTTGGAAGACATGTTGGAGGCGGAGTGACCCCTAAGGAAATCCAAACTTGTGCAAGTCACACAAGCGAGATCATGAAACCAGTTTTATTAGAGAAGCTGCAGTGGTGCTTGGCTTCTCTCGGCTTGCAGAAAAGGTGATGAACAAAAGGAAGGAGCAAGGTATCAGGTTAATTGTTGTCAAGGTGGAGATTGTTGGGATTTTGTGACAACGAATTCCTTCAATAATGGATTTTGATCCTATTATTCTGCGTTGGTTGCAACTAAATAGACCAAGTTAGAATATGGATAGGGATTGCATTTAATAATCAGTTTCTTGTGTGAATGTATAAATTCATGTGAGTCCGTAGAGGCAAATGACTGAGTGAGAGAGAGAGAGTGAGAACTTGCAAATCTGATATAATCTCCATGATTTGAATAATAAGACAACCGATGCCTATGCTTGGTGGACGTAGTCCAACGTTTGGGTGAACCATGTGAAATCCCTGTGTCCATTATTGTGTAATTGTTAATTATCATTGTGAATTGTGTTTTCCGCATTTGCAATTCTAACAAAGCACTCAGAAATCCATACAATCCTATGCACACTGTAAGTGCACAAGAAAGGTCGCCTAAATGCAAAATGGGTCACCTCAAGAAAGGTCCTCAATCCGGTTGCTAGAGGATAAAAGCTCTCCTCAATGGCTCTTATAGACTAGACTCAAGGGGGCTATGACTGAGACTTAGATTCATGTGTGAGTCGAGGTACCCATCCCGCTAGCCAGCGAATCAAAGAATAATCAAAATTGGCATACCATATGAAGGGGTGTTACTCCATAACATCTCTGTATGCAAAATACAGTCTCTCTGATCCTTTTCTTGCGCCTCTTATTGTTGTAGCAGGGGCGGTGAGATGATGATTCATTCTGTGAACAACAAACTAAACAGGAAAAATGGGATATCTATAGGGCTGGTTAATCCACCTGGTGGAGAGATTGAGGAATATAAACATGCACTATATGTTTGTAACTGCGAGCTACTTGGCCAAAGAAGACATCCAGCTGTTATGCATGACCAGAAGCGAGGATTTCCAATAATGTCTTGGATGTTGCAAGCAGGCCTAGAATTTGACGGCCTCGGCCTGTAGGACGTATTTTCAGTTTGAAAATGTATTTGAGATGTAACAAAAACAATGACAGTTCAATATTTACAGGTAAAAAGAAATTCAAACCGTAAACTTGACGTTCAACGATTTAAGTTACCCATCATAAATTCTAGTAGGTTGTAGGTGCGAGGTGGTTTACCCACAGAGGAGGGTTAAAAACTTATAAGATCATTTTGAGAAAAAACTATAATAAAACAAATAATGTGTCATCATGCACCTGTCAGTTATGCAAGCTCTGCCACTCAACCTACAAAAATTAGACACTCATAAATTTGCTGAAGAGGGTCCTGGCGGAGCCGCAGCTGATGATTACCTGCACCTCAAGCTCTGCCACTCAATGTACAACAGACAACCTGCCGGAATTAACTACGTTAACGTGGTTGAATCTCGTGGAAGTGATTTTATTGGTGACGCAAATCATATTTTGGAGGTGGAAAACAATACTCTTTCCAGTTTCTATATGGAGAAGAAATTATATGTTTTAACTTCCTACCTGCCTTATCACTTCCTTGTCAGAACGACAAAAAACACGGACTAGACTGTCTTACCTCCTGGCTGCTTTATCAATTCCTCGTGAGGACTACAAAAAATGGGGACTGGACTGTCCTTTTGTGCATGACAGTAAACGTGCACTGGAGTATATCCCTTTCACAAAATCTCTCAAATGTCATTTTTTTTTGCTATTTGTGACCAAAATCTATTTATCCCACAATTAAAATGTGAGGAGGATATCCACTTCATGTCACAACACTTATATCAAATAGGTTTGAATTTATAATAAAAAAAACTATTTTCCATCAACAAGATTCATATGATAGCACTTCAGATATGCAAATAGGTTTGATTTTATTCATAAGCTCCTTTATTTAGTCCCGGATGTGATTGCTTTTGACTGTTCATTGAACTCGGTACACATTTCCATCAATGTTGTGACAAATCTTGAAGGTTCAATGTTCGTGTTCAATTCGAAGGAAAATACTTTCTTTTGTACCAGTGGTAGCTTCTCCTAGATCTTCGGTTTTGTCTGGGTTGTAATTTGGTGTTGCAAACTAGGTTCTAGCAACAACTCATCGATCTTGAGAAAATCAATCTGGTTCATTTGTTCGATGATAGATTGTATACTTTCCTTATTATTTCTAGAGCTTTCTTTATTCTTTTCTATGTCAATTTGCTTGAGTGTCTCAAAGATATCATTACCTTTGAATTCAACTAATGTTGTCTCTACAACAGACAGAGTATTCAGACAAGCCTCATTTTCCTCGCTAGCAAGTTTCTTTCTTTCTTGTAGGTTTGCCTCCCAAACTTTCAAGGCCATTTCAACTTTCACTTCTTCAGATTGTGAGAAAGGGGTGAGACCAAGAATATTGTCTTTTTTCCTGCATACAATGAATTCCTGAAATTTGGATCTTGCCATACAGGCATCGTTTTCTTTCTCATAAATACTTTTCAGAGAATTATTTATTGTCTTATAGTATTTCTGAATAGTATCCATTTTTTGATACAGATCTTGATTTACATCTCCATCTTTTCATTGATTTCAAATGCTTGTTTTCGGAATGAAGTATTATCTGTATTTGTCTTTTCCACTGAAGTTATTCTAGAATCCAACTGTTGTATTGAACTGTCTCGCTGAGCAATTATGGAATTGCTATTCTGGACAGTCATCTCCCGTTTTTCCTGTAGTTGTTTCATCTGTTGTTTATAAGCTAACCTGATTTATTGTATGTCATAATTCATTATGTTCTTGATAACCCGTTCTGTTCTCTGCATTTCATTATGCAATTGTTCAACCAAGAGAGACTTTTCTTTCAGTTGCTTTGAAATGTTGTCCACTGACCATTGGTTGGCAGTGGCAAATGCTCCTAGTGAATTGACAACCTCTTTTGCAAATTCAGGATCATTTTTTTCATGTCCATCATATACTATTCTATGTTTCTTGGTGGTCACTCCTTCCTTCTGGTGAGATTCTTTTCTGATGATATCTTTCCTTTTCTTATTGAAAAACAAACCGGATGGGGGCATCTCTTTAGGCGATATGGGAGTGAGTTCGTCTAGATGGATGATTTCGAAACTGGGAACGTCAAAACTGGTTGATATAGGAGTTACTGAGGGAATAGGGGAAATAATTGCAGTAGACTTTTCTGCACTAGTAATACAAGGAGTAGTAGTGGTAGTAACTGGTGATGAAGGGGGGGAAACCATTATCATATTTCATGAAGACTTTAAGGGAAGCTAATAACTCTTGATCATTTAGGCCTGGCATTGATGCTTTTATATGTTTAAATAATGAATCTATATTCTTCAATACTTGTTCAGTTTGTCGTCAGTGGAGCTACTTCGCTAGGGTTCTATGGATCTAGTTTCATGTGAAGATGGAATGGGCTTTGACTCTCCTTGCAAAATCCTACGAAAGTTGTTCCTTCTGTGGTATTGAAAGGTCAGGAAAGAAACCTGTTGGTCAGGAGGCAGAGACTGAAATTTGTTTCTGACTTCTTCATATGATCTAGCTCCTCAAAAAACATTGTCGCAAGGGGAGTCTTCATGTATATATATTTTCATGTTGAATTGGGCCAAATGATTCTCTATTATTTTGTGAGGATCATGTTTTTTAAACTCAATGTCAACTAATTTGACATCTTCCAAGGCTGAAGCCTCGACTTTTAATCTTAAAATCTTGGTAAGCGGTAAATCATTTCCAGACTTAAAATCTTTGTTTCTTAATTCCTACTTGTTTTATATCTCTGCAAGTTATGATGATGGTATAAAGGGATGTTGTGTGTGGGATCNCTAGCACATTTGAGAAAGGAAAGGTTCCTGAGAGGAACATATAGTAAGCTGAAAATGAAGAAAATCAGACCATGTAGGGTCTTGAAGAAATTTGGGGCGAATGCTTACGAGATTGAATTACCCAATGGGATCAGAATTTATCCGATATTCAATATCTCAGATTTGTACCCGTATAAAGCTGAGGAAGAAGGGATAGTAAATGAGCAGCTAGTGATCTAATGGACAAATAAGATGCCAGTTGCAGATAAGCCGCAGATGGAGCGCATATTGGACAAAAGGGTTAGCAAGAAGACCAAGCGAAAGAAATACTTTAAGTATTTGGTCAAATGGAGAGGCCATCCCGTTGAAGATGCTAGCTGGAAGAACGAAGCAGAGATCCAAAAGCATGGACAAACAGTGTGCGATCTCATGGACAGAAGCCCATGAAAATTTTCAAGCGAGGCAGTATGATGTCGAAGCATCTCAAGCGAGCCAGCGCAGAGTCCAAGAACAACTGGAAAAGCGTCCAACACAAATTTTGAGAATGTTTTAGAACCTTAAATGAAACAATTAAATGAAGGCGCACTTGTATAATGTAAATGGACCTTGAGCGATCCGCTCTCGTCCTTTGTAGAATAGAAGGCATTTATGGTAGTTAATGCAAGTAGATAGAATTGAATGTTAGATTAGACAGTTTTTAGAGCACAAGAGGGAAACATGATATAGACACCCTCATTGTGTATTGTAACATTAGTGTGTTGAGAGCATAGAGGAGAAGCAGAGAGCTGTGTAGTAGACTCCATGTATAGAAGTTCTGAATAAATATAAGAAAGCTGTGATTCAGACTCATGGTGTTCATATATTCTCTGTATGCATATTTGAATGTTATGCTCATGAATGATTTACTCTTTTTGTCATGAAATTGATTTTATGCTATGTGTGAATGATTTCTTGTTGAATGTTTGAAATCTGAGAGGAAAGGGTAATGGAATGAGTTTCAATTGTTTCTCTATCTGAGCTAGAGTTCCTGCAAGGAGTGCGTTGACAAAGAGTTCAGAGGTTTGTCTCTGAGAGTTCATATATGATAGCTTTTGTTCTCGTTCACACTGAAGAGTAGTCAGGTACAAGAGTCGTGCAAGGAGTGCGTAGGCCGAGTAAAGTCTCAGAGTTGTGAATCTGAGCAAAATATTGAGAGACTGCTGCTGCAGGTGTGCACAGATTCGAAGGATTTCAACACTTGGAAGTGTTTGAAGGTTGCCGTAAGGAGTGTGAGTAGGAATTTTCTAAAGGACCTGAAATCATGGAAAGTTTAGAAGGATTTGGACCTTCGAAGGAGTCGAAGGAAGGCAGAGTCCAAGAACCTTGAGAATTTGACGGAAAGCGTAGTAACGAGGGAACAGACGATTAGAATTATCTGAGGAGAAATCATGAAGTTCCGTGAACCGTTAGATCTCACGGAGGAGTAGGGAAGTTACAATGAATGCTTCGAAAGGTTCTAAGCTCAGGAGGAGTAGGATCGTAGATCCAAGCCACAAGGGTCATTGGATTTGCAAGTGGATTCATATTTTGGGATTTCGTAGGTGGAAGTCCCATAAACTTTGGAACGAGAATCGCGATATCATGAAACACGACGTCCCGAAGGCTAAAAGGATGGTGTGGGGCCAGAGGAGTCAGCGAGGTGGATAGGTGGCACACTATAGACGTAGAAGTCAATTCAGTTGATTGTTTCAGAGTTTCATGGAGTGAAGTTCTGGATTTATTGCATTAGGATTCGCGATATTGCAAAATCCGAAGTCCCGATAGAGTAAAGGGGCGTTGAAAGGTCAACCTTGTGAGTGCATCAGAATTTCGGAAAATCGCGTTTCGGGAATCGCGGAAAACAGGTTGCTTGACACCGCGACCGCAGAAATCGCAATAAGGAAAATCCCGAAAGGGAAGAGGAAGGGTCAGCATTGACTATTTTCGGGCCTCAGAGATTTAGGGACAAGGCACTTGACCAACGGATTCGCGAAGGTGCGAAGTTTGACCTCTCGAGGTATAAAGGGGGGGATTACTTGAAGTTGATTGTGGGTGTAGATTTCCCGAAAG
>SNQJ01S0086381.1:16973-27898 GCA_010110895.2 Picea sitchensis | reverse complement strand
GATCTAGGCGTCGCGATCAGGACTGTCAAAATGTGCAGGGAGCATAAACTGGGGGCAGAGAACACATGCGCTGGGAAAGCTTAGGATAAATCATTTTTACAGGTTTTTCCCAAACTTTTCAAATAATGCCACCAAGGGACTTAGACCAAGCAATATTTTTAGCATTTGAGACATGGTGCAAACATTACATCAAGCTGGTTTCATTGGGGTGAAACAAATGAAGTAACTAACCTACATGCTAACCTATCTTCCTAGGACAATTAACCCAGATTAAACTGTTGGGTTAAGAAATTACTCTACCTATGGGTTATCTGACCAGGATTAGACAGTCTGGTCAGATTTATTCACTAATCTAACCTAAAGACTATCTGACCAGGATTAGACAGTCTAGTCAGATTTAATCACTAACCTATCAACATTAAATTTAAAAAGAACTTGGTCATGCTTGAAAGGTATGGCCAAGTTACTATTATTGCATGGGGCTTTTATTTCAATTCTTTTATGCCCTCTTTTTTTCTTTTTTTTTCTTTCTTTCTTTTTCCTTTTCTTTTTCTTTTCAAATTATTTGTAGAATGAAAAATCATTTGTCAAAAAAACACTGGATACAGATAATATCCCAGTCACCAGTTGATTCCCATAATTTATGGGGTGATAACAGGTACACTTTGGGATCCCAAAAACTATTATCCCAAATCAGGACAGCTGGTTCCTCAGCACATTATGGTTGATCCTCTAGTCATTGTTGGACACCAAGCTCACCAAGTCCACTGCCTTCCACCCCCAAACAGATGATCAAACCGAGGTCATCAACCAAATGATCGTGCACATCCTAGGAATGTATAATTCCAAGCACCCTCGCACCTGGGATGAGAGTCTTTCCTATGTTCAGCACAGCTACATCAGAGCCATACATAGTTCAACTGACCACATCCCCTTTTAGGTAGGGTTGGTATTTCAATCATTGAGTCTGATGGATGTTGCACTACCCCTTGCAACCACCCAGGAAGACTCGTTGCATGCTCCAACTGCAGCTGACAAAGCCACTCAGTTCATTGAGTGGATCCATCACATCTTCCAAAAGGTTTAGGATATTTTATAGAAGTCCAATTCTAAGTACAAGTAGCGCCATGATCAACACTGAGTGCCACACCAGTTTCGGGTGGGAGACAAAGTTTGGCTTCACTTGTATAAAGAACGCCTTACATGGCCTCATCGAAAGCTTCATCCACTCCATTATGGGACTTACACCATTACCAAGCTTGTGGGTGACAATCCTTTTGAGCTCAATCTGCCCTCCTTCCTTGGCTTGCACCCAGTGTTCAATGTGGACCTCCTTCAACCTTATTTTCCACCATTATTAGACACCTCAGAGATAGAAGAATAGTTGACACCAACAAAGATCAACCCTGACTGCATGGAATAGGAATCCACTGATCATATCGCAGACACACAGGTCAAGGGCACTCGCCAGCAGAGGATCCAACTTTATCGGGTTGCCAAAGCAAGGCAGTTCCTGCACCAAAACAAGTGGCTCACCCGGGGCCAAATTAAGAAGAAATTTCCTCATCTAATGGGGGACCTCAATGAAATGGAGACCATTTCAACAGAGTATTGATCTAGGTGTATATCAGTGTCCACCCACCTTTTCCAACCAGCTCAAAATAGTTTTCTGGCAATTTTGGCAATTTACTATTTTTGGCAGTTTCTAACTTTGGGGGCCAGTTTGAGGGCCTAAATGATGTTTTTTCATGATTGGTCACCTCAATGGAAACCAATGGCTCTCATTGAGCCCCCTAAATTAATATCCTCATCTATACCTTTCCAACGAGCTATTGTGCACCCTAAACGGAGATCATATGCAAAAGTTACAACCTCGATAAGTTGATGTACTAACTTACCCCAACGGGGCCACATGACTTTTTGCACTTCATCTCCCAGGGTTAGGTATTTGTATGTCTATGGTTTTGGAATTCATATTTATTGTAAAATTTCCTTCAAAGCCTCATTGTACTCATGTTCTTGCAAATGAGCGTAGTCATCACATCTCGTCTTAGAGATAAGCTGCCACCATTCTAGCAATCTTGTTTTTAGTCTACATTTTACAGTTTTCATCATATTTATTATTTAATAGAAGTCAAGTTTTATTGTATCTCTGTTATTTTTCACTGTGTCTTTGTGTTAACATTATAAATCTGTGGTTTCATTTCATTCCGCTCATAAATCTAGATCATTGGTATCAGAGCGGTTTTCTCCTTGTCGTTTTTTAATGCATGTCCCCGATGCGGTCAAGGTATAGAGAGTTGGGTCTCGAGCTTGTTTCTCTTGAGGAAAAGTCTCTCGCACACCGGGAGAAAATAAATACAATAGGACAGGAGATCCTTTCAAAATGTTTCTCGAGGAATCCATTGAGTGACAGAGGAATGATATGGTGGCCAACTTTGTACAAATGCTTCAATGGTTGCCGAAAAGTGATGCATCCACCTCAAGCAGAAGCACAACCTCCTTCAAGGTACAGAGCAATTTTTGTATTCCTATATTTGAAGGTCAAATAGATGCAGATGCCATAGATAAATAGTTAAACCTTCTAGAAGGGTATTTTTCTTTCCATAAATTTTTCGATAGAGAAAATATTATATTTGTGCTTCTCAAGGCTGTCACCCATGTCAAAGATTGGTTGTAGACTTTCAGTGATAAAAATGAAACAGAAGGATCCACATTATTTTCAATTGCACCCACTTGGGATTCCTTCAGGGATGCTATTAAGGAACAATACTACCCTATTGGAATTTATGACAATTTGTATACAAGATGGATGACATTGTGGTAGGAAAGAGACCAAATAGTCCCAGAGTTCACCAATGTCTTCCATACCTTGTGCACAAAGTTGGGTATCAATTATTTTTAGCGACATCTGGAGCTCAAGTACCGCAGTGGTCTGCATAGATACATATAGACATAAATGGATTTTTTGGACATCTCTTCCTTGGGCACGCCCTATTGATATGTCTTCAAAATCAAATAGAAGGTTAAACAAAAGATGCAAAAATTTGGGTCTGGGAACCCAAGGAAATCTTGCACATGAGGCCTTTTTCCATTTCCCTATGCAGACTTGAAGTCCCTTTTTTGCAAATCCCAGAGATAAAAATATAATTTTTCCACATATACACACCTTGCCTACTATACAACATGTGTATATGTAGGTTGCACCACTACAGCCCGCGTACATCGGGAAATGTGCCCAAAATTGAAAAATGGTGCCGGATTTACATGTCACGTCACGAGATCAATGATGCTTGGCCTTCCATATAATAGAAATGTTCTGACTTGGCCCTTTAGTTCCATTTGAAGGCTATAAATGGGCCAAATCTGAGCTATGGAAAAAGAGGAGAAAAAATTCAACTTTGAGAGCAAGGTTACTATGGAGAAATTATTCACTTCACATTGAGTTTGCACCCTTTGTCCTTTAAGTTTGAACACATTGTTCAGCCCCAAAGATCTTCCCTTACTGATTCAAAACTTCATTGTCTCTCTTACATGAGCTTGTATTTGGTGGAGGATTGAAGTGATGGAGGCCCAACTGGAAGGAACTTAGTTCCTCGGTTCCGAACCGTGCCGACAGGGAAGTTTGTAACTCGCTCACTTCTGTTGATTATATCTTCATAAAAATACTATTTTCTCGTCCAATTAATATCTTGGAAATATTTTAATTATTATTCCATGGGCGTATTTGTTATGAATGTTGATGTATTATGCTATTGAATGTGTTAACATCATATATTATCACCATATGCTTGCGTTGTTTGGTTGTTGAGGACTAGTTGCAGGTATATTGTTTTAGGTCAAGTACTCAACGATGGACTTCATCGAATGTCTGAACGAGGTAGGCCTTTTATCTTGTCTTGATAGCATATTTTTATATATAGCATACTTGAGATTAGAGTTGATTTATGCATTCATTTCCGTCTGTTGTGTTTTACCCCTAGCCATAGAGATATTTTCCTCGTAACATAATTGGCAACCATACTGGGGATTGAATCTTCTTTTTTGGGTTTTGGAGTGTTTTTCTCCTTAAATTTATCTCGTTCATATTGAGTTTCTTGTCGTATGATTGCTTGACATCCTCTGTTCACTCTAGGTCTGAGTCTTTCATCCTTCTCCTTAGCCTAGCTGTGTTTTGACACATATACATGGTTGTTTGCTTGATAGTCACATACATACACATGTTGGCCTTCTGCAAGCTGCGTACGTACGTGCTTTTCCCTTGAACAATTGCGCACATCAACCTTTGTTGCTTGTTTGTTGGGTTTGGTGGTTGTTGGGTAGGTTTTGATGATTGTTGAGTCTTCTTGGGTCTCTGTAGTGATTGTTAAGTGTATGTGGAATGACATAAATCTTGTCCTTGGTTAAATTTTTGGGCAGTGCCTTTCTCATCATCTTTTATATTTGATTGTCCTTGCACCTTGGGTTGGATGTTTTTCTCCTTGATATCCTACTCAGGGATGATTTTAAGTATGGAAATTTATTTTAAAATGTAGAAACCTTGGCGAATCTTACTAATCCTTCATATGCCAACTATAAATGTTTGGCGATATTTTTGTAAAAATATTCAAATTTCTAAGGATTTTATATAGTTTTTATAAAATTTTGGCGATTTTTAAGGTAAAATAATTTTATCCTATAGAATTTGAGCGAATTATTTTTAAAATACCGAATCTCATTTTTGGAAAAACCATGGAAAATTAGCCCATGAGTGAAATTTAGCCCCTAAAATCATCTATTAAATTCCTACTTGGGTTGTCTCTTTCTATGCATAGTAGAGTCTATATATTAAGCTCTTGTTCAGTCCTTGCATTTTCATTTTTCTTATATTGAAAATACAAAAATATTAGGCATTTTACATTGATTGGCATTGTGATCTCTTGATTCTTTGTCATTTATCTTAGTACATGTAAAGAAATATTGCATTTTTATTTAGAAATGCATAATTGAATTGAAAATTGCATTTTTAAGAAGCATATCATTTATTGGAAATTGAAGTTAGGACTTTGCATTGTATTCATATTTATTTATTCTACTTGTTGAGTCATAACATCACTAGTTTCATGACCACACCTTTTGATTCATAATTTAAAATTGATTAGTAATGATTTTATTTTCTAGGGTGCACAAACTAGTATAGGATTTAGTGCCTTGGAATAGGATTTTGTGAGTAAACTTCTCCAGGGCTATTAAATCAACATATGTGTCTGACTAAGGGAGTGGAGAAATCCATTGTATAATCGGCAATATCAGGAGGCTTCACTTACATCGGAGTTAAGCATGAGGTCGTGTGAGGTCAGTTGAATGGATATCCCCCTGATACCTTCTTAGCATGAGATATATTTCTGGGGATCTATTTGTATATGGGGATCTTGCTAGTGTCCTTACCTCCATGAGAGGCGGTGCTTTCAAGGTTTTAGGCTTTGCTACCCTGCCCATACAGTGGACCTAACTTACGACTGTTCGCATGTGCATCAGTTATACCGTGGTTTCTTAGTTTCTTGACTTAGGTGCCACATAGATTACTTGCATGGGTTATTCTGCAAGTACCCTGGGTCATATAAGGGTCAGACATCACACAACCTTTATGGAGGATTACTTCTTCGGGGCGATCTGACCGACTGGTTGTTAAGCCCATGAGGGCCCTTATAATTGGTTCTGATACCTTCGATATTTAGCAGGGAGTCTCAGGCCCCTCTTGGGAGAGGCATACCTACTTTAGGGAGGGAGGCCCCTTTCAACCACTTTATCCTGTTTGTGTGCATATTGGTCATTTGATTATTTTTGGTGTTCTCTTTGATTACTAGTTGTCCTTAGGATTTGTTTTTTATATCTAGAATCTTAAGTCATCATGGAGCCAGACCAGCTTCCCCACAGGTCTCGTCGCTTGTTATAGTTACCACCATATTTTGAGTCTTTTCCTTCTAAAAGGCATAGATTTATTAAATGTGGTACACACACCTCCATTTATCAAACTTGTGATTCTACAAGGATGAGTACTGAACCAAGCTATCAAGATATTGGGAGCCCTTTGAATCCTACAACCACAATGGTTGTAGTGCCAGAGGTACCTATCATCATTGTTGCCCATCCTATAGTGAATACTCAACCTATTTCCATGAACCCATTTGGGTCTCTTGGTCTAAGTTGATGAACGACCGTGTGAGTCATGATCCTGCATGGCCCCCCGTCCCCACCAAGATTTCTTTGGACATTCTAATGTTTGAAGGTAAGAATGGTGAGGATTCTAGTGATCACATTACTACCTTTCACCTATGGTGCTCCTCGAATTCCCTTAATGACGATTCTATTCAGTTAAGATTGTTTCAATGCACCCTCATTGGAGTTGTTGTGAAATGGTATATCAAGATACCTAGGGGGGCATACAGGACCTTTAGTCATATGGTTTTAGTCTTCCTTAACCACTTCCAATTTCCATCTCGTTATGATGTTGGCCTAGAACTCATGTCGACCTTATGCCAGGACAAAGCCACTCATATCTCGGATCACATCCAGGAGTGGCATAGATGGAAGAGGTTGATCAAGACCTGCATACCCCAAGAATTCCTATTAGAGTGGTTCCTTACGTCTTTATAGCCTCCTATTTCGAAGGATGTTGCTACATATGGGGTTACATCTGAGGAAGAAGAAATCTTCAAAGCCAAACAATTAGATATTATATATGCTCAGTGTGGGATGTTATACGATATTCTTCCAGACGCACCGAGTTCAAACTATGACTCTAGACAAAATCCCGAACCTCATGCCGATTGCATTGTAGGTTCCACTAATGTGAAATCCGCAGACTCGATGACAAGCCATTTGAAAGAGTTATCTATAAACTAGTCTGTCGAAGGGCCAACTTCGTATGTGTCTTCCAATCCCACTCAGTCGGCAGATTTACATTCTGTGCAATCATCGACTGACCCAAATGGTAACCAAAAACCAGGCGAGAATAAGAAGAAAGGATGTAATAATAATTGCAAGGGTGGGAAGAATAATAATAAACCCAAGGACAATGGTGATAATGAGAGGATGAATAATAATGATGGTGAGGGAAAGAAAGAAAGGTGTAAGGTGAAATTTCTCTGTAATCTTTGTACAAACGATCACCTTACTCATTTATGCCCCAAACTTGTGAAAGCTGCAATGTTCTTATCTCTACCACCCGCCATAGTGATGAATCCTTTCCCACATAACCAACGCATGGCCTCGAGCTCCTCAAATGATGGAAATGTGGTCGATGAGAGTCAAAACCCACCGACACAAGGCGGTGACCGTTTGTGCATCAATATGGTCAATTCTCAGGTTAATGTAGCCACCTGATATCGCGATTACAATTCTCCACAAAATGTACCTGGTCTAGAATCTCCTACTCCGAAAATGCCCTTGCAGATCGAAAAACCAGAGCCACTGCCTCGTATTTTGAAATAAGTACGTAACCGCTCTACCCACAATCCAAATGATAGAGCCACCCAAAATTACTCAATTGTTGAGGACCTGGGTCAAACCCCTTGTGAGATGTTAGCCTCGGAGGTACTTCAGACATGGCCTTCACAGAGGAATGCCTTGCTATCTGCATTAGGATATATAGACCCCAGTGGCTCGAAAGTTATCAACTTTGATGTCATAGATGTGAAGCCTTGCTTGCCTTACCATGTGGCATTCTGAATCCACGTGGGTTACTCAAAGTATACCATCAAGCCTACGATTGTTGATGAAGGCACTACAACATGTGTGATGTCCCTGATCTATTGGAAATCTCTTGGCTCTCTGACTCTCTCTCAGTCTCTGACCATGTTGACTTATTTTGACAGTCATTCCCTCCGCCCTCACAGTATTCTTCCTTCATTTCCGATCTATTTAGGTGGGAAGAAGGTAGAGGTGGATGTCAAGGTGGTTGATTCACCCCTCGATTATAACTTGTTACTAGGACGCAATTGGACTTATGCTATGAATTTCGTTGTATCGTTGGACTTAAGCTATGGCTGTCATTGTATCGTCTTTCTCACATGACTGCCTCGATGAGACTTTTCCCTCGGATGAAGCTATCATCGAGGCCATGAATGGTTCTGAAAAACCTTGGGATGATATGCAACATCTCTCTTATTTTCTCCCAGAGCTTGCTAGAATCGAACAAGATGACTTTCGATCTACTCTGAGCGATATAGTCGGTCACATCGTAGTTCCACTTGATACACACGACATTTATTCCAAAGAAAATATAACGAGTATCTCTCCTACCTTCGTGATCGATATCTCTCTTACCCCTGGAAATATTGAAAGTGTACACATCGGTGCAGATTGTTCGCCTGAGGAAATCCTGATCTACACCGAGCTCTTCAAGGAATTCCAAGATGTATTTGCTTGGTCATATAAAGAGATGTCAGGAATCGACCCTTGAATTGTCCAACATGAAATTAAAACTTACCTGGATGCTAATCATGTTCGACAACATCTTAGAGTTGTCAATCCCGAAAGGCCTCTGCTATTAAGGCAGAGATATAGAAACTACTTAATGTTGGCTTTATCTACCTAGTTCCCTTGAATGAATGTGTATCCAATCTCGTTCCCATGAATAAGAAGCAAGGAACCATCCGTGTATGCATGGATTTACGTGACCTAAACAAAGCATGTCCTAAATCCAACTTCCTGACATCTTTCATCGATCATATTCTCGACGAATGTGCGGGAAGCAAAGTGTTTTATTTCATGGATGGATTTTTAGGGTATAACTAAATTCAAATTTAACCCAAGGATCAACATAAGATGACATTTATTTGTCCTTGGGGTACTTTCACATACTGGAAGATGCCTTTCGACCTTAAAAATGTCGGAGAAACCTTCCAACATGCTATGACCTTCTCATTCCACGATCTTAAGCACAGAGTCAAAGATTTTCTTGACGATCTCATTTCTCACTCTCATAAGAGAGTGGATCACCCTAAGAACCTTTGGATATTTTTTGAAAGATGTCATCATTATAGAATTTGGTTGAACCCTCATAAATGCATCTTTTGCATTAGGTTTGGACGTCTTCCAGGATTTTTAGTCTCTCAGACTAGGATCATGGTAGATCTGTTAAAGGTTGAGGCAATACTTCAATTGCCTCCCCCGCACACTATTCGACAACTTCAAGGTTTATAGGGGAAAGCTAATTTTTTACATTGGTTTATAGTAAACTATTCCAATATTAATAAGGGTTTCATGCATCTTTTGAAGAAGGACACCCCTTTTATCTGGGATGAGCGAGCCCGAGAATTCTTCGATGCTTTCAATAAATCCTTGGTATTGACGCCTCTACTGAAGTCTCTGGACTACAATAGATATTACTTGCTTTATGTCACTACTTCCGAAGAGATGATTGGTATGGTTTTGGTTCAGGAGGATGATGAGCTCTGCGAGCACATCATCTACTATCTTAGTTCAAACTTAGTCGGTCTTGAGCTCAAATATTCTCACGTTGAAAAGGTAGCTTTGGCTACTATCCACCCAGTCCAATGATTACGCCATTATATATTTCTTTGCAAAACTATTGTGGTTGTCGATGTCAATCCATTTCAATACATCCTTACCAAGTGTATCATAGGGGGGAAATAAAATAAATGGATTGTCATTTTCCAAGAATTCGATCTCGATTTCGCTTCTGCGAAATCCAAGAAATCACTAGCCTTTGTAGAGTTAATATCTTACTTCCCACGATTGGATGAGGATGTTATTCATGTTGATTATTTTTCAGATGAACACATTTTCCTTATCTTGTCGTCTGGCCCCTGGTGTTATAACCCTACAATTTATAGGATCAACTGGTGACTGAAATGTTATTACTTTAGTGTTTTGTTTGTCAAATGATTTTCCATTCTATAAATAAATTGAGAAAAAGAAAAAGAAAAGAAAGAAAAAGAAAAAGAAAAAGAAAAAAGAAAGAAAGAAAGAAAAAGAATAAAAGAGGGCATAAAAGAAATTTAAATAGAGCCCCATGCAATAACAATGACTTGGTCCATACATTTTAAGCATGGCCAAGTCCTTTTAAATTGATGTCAATAGGAGTAGTGAATGAGATTGGCTAAATTGTTTAATCTTAACCAAGCAAATTAGGTTAGCTAGTGAATAAATTTGACCAAACTGCCTAATCTTGGTCAAATAACCCCAGGATTTCTTGGTGAATAACCCCAGGTAACTTGGTGAATAAAGTTACCTCTTGTAAATTTCTTCTACTCTGACAACCTCTGGGAATTTACAGAGCATTAACACCTGGTATGAAGACATTGTTCTCTATCTTCAAACCTTGAAGTTTCCTCAACATCTCTCGCAAGATGACCGACGGTGTGTATGATACCAAGCTAAGAATTACCTTATCATCTACGACACTCTCTATCGTCAATTAATAGAAAAAATCCTACGACGTTGTTTAACTCACGAAGAAGTCGAGTCAGTTCTAAATGATTTCCATAGTGGGGCTTGTGGTGGTCATCTATCCGGGCTTGCGACAACCCAAAACATTTTGCGAGCCAGATATTTTTGGCTATCTATATTTAAATATTGTGTTGAAGTGGTTAAGAAGTGTCACCCCAGCTAGATGTTCACTTGGAAAATGTTCTCGCATCCATCCCCTCTCCATCCAGTCATTACCATCGGTCCCTTCACCAAGTGGGGGGTGGACTTTCTGGATTGCAACCCAACTTCGGTTGGGGGGCATCAACACATTACCGTGGCCCTAGACTACTTTACTAAGTGGGTTGAGGCCATGCCTATAGTTAAATCCGACAGGAAGACTGCTGCCTTCTTCGTATTCAATCAAATTATTTCCAGGTTCGAAATCCCAAGTGATATTGTCATTGATCATGGAAGTCACTTTCAGAATGAAATGATGGAAGAGCTAGCAT